>ML777145.1:1112810-1188932 GCA_009831015.1 Picea engelmannii
GATACCACTGATCCAGATTTATGTAGGAACACAATGAAATACAGAAATACACATAAACGCAGAGATGCAGCAGAAATAAGACTTCATTTCATTAATAACAAATGACTGAAATATGCTTACAGACAGAATGGAAATAAACTAGCGAGGGCACTGGTAGCTTATCTCTGAGAAGAGATGTGGCTACTACTCGCATCCGTGAGAAGATGATTACAATGAGGCTCTAGAGGCATTTTTACAATAGACGAGAATGAAAAAAGTCATAAACATCCAAAAACCTAACCCTAGGAGATGAAGCGCCAAAAGTCATGTGGGCCCCGTTTGGGTAAGTTAGTTCATCAACTTCCCGGGGTCGTAACTTTTGCATACGATCTCTGTTTTAGGCGTGTGATAGCTCGTTGGAAAGGTATCGTCGAGGAGATTCATTTTGGGGGCTCAATCATGCCTTCAACTATAATTGAGAACCTCTATCTCAAAAAACCTTCATTTAGGCCCTCAAAATGGCCCCGGAAGTTAAAACCTGCTAAAAATAGTAAATTGCCAAAATTGCCAGAAAACTATTTTGAGCCAGTCGGAAAAGGTGGGTGGCCACCGATATCCACCTGGATCACTCATATCTCTAGCATACCCATTGCATCTTGTTACAACGAGAGAAAACATATGGTGGGATAGGTTGAAACTCTCATCTCGTAACTCCACATATAGTCAACAATGTTATTGTCCAAATTACAAAATTTTCAAAATTTAGCTTTACAAAGAAGGCATAAACCAAGTGCCAAAGAGAACATGGAAAAAAAAGACTAATGCTCGCAAACTCAAGCTTATTCTTCCTATCCTATTCCAACATATGAAAATGTCAATGCTAAATGAAATCATAAATTCAATGCAAACATTGCATCATCTTATCAACATCATGAGATCTTCCCTTGTGTTTAGTTATGAACCAAAATAAAGATATGTTGATCACTTAGGTAACATAGGCTAGAATATCCACAATGTTTGGCTGGAAATGGAAGTACGCTACTAAAAATGAAACATAACACCAAATTCATACCAAGGTTGGTAGATACCAATGCAAGCTCTCTATCCAATGGTGGATAGGGTTGAGGTAATCATCATCTCTAAAATCTACGTTGTGAAGCCCTTCATAGAGCCATGGAATATCATCAAAATTACTCTCAAGCAACTTAAGTCTAAGAGGCTCCACCAAATATATGCAATAAAAAATATTTATTTATTCACTACCCTCTATCAAACACGCACACGGACTAAGGAACACAATTTCAGATCTGAAAAAAAATTACATCTCATAATTTGGGGCTTGTTGCCCTTTTTTGGGTGGCTGGAAATTTCTGCAATAAACCAAAATCTGAAAATGTTATTGTTCCATACAAAATGCAATCCCAAAAACACATGTTTTGGCTGAATTTTTATGCACAAAAGGAATACAATATGATATATGTCACTGCACTTTCATATTCATATACATGCTCCATATTCTGAAACAAATATGCCTCATTCATGAGAAAACATGGATATAATTTTTTTTTTAGTTTTCATCTCTATGAAGATACATTTTATGTTGCACCAAATCAACCCTAGTGATGAGAGAATATATATGTTTGTTAACAATGGAAAATCGCTCATATACCTCCACCATGTTTGGTTTCCCAAGAGAGACCAAATCTGAAAATTCATCCTTGGGACTCTCACTATTGGTGTTATAAATGCGATCTCCATCAAAATATAACCAATTTTTGTCACGTCTATGTTTTTCAATATGGAAGAGTGTGTAAATGCTTTCATACTCATGGTTATCATCTTGTTTTTTACATGAAGGTCTAGGAAAACTTAAAGGGATTTTCTACAAAATCTACCCTCTCTAAATGATAAAAAATTGCATCATTAAAATCAGAGTTTTAAGGAGACAAATGACTTACTAAACCCTCGTCTTCAAGAGAGGTTGAAGTGGATGCTTGAATTCCTTTATTACCAATGTATTTTTCATGTGGAGCTACAATAGAATATTCAATAACCTCATCATCCTTGTTTTCTTTTAGATTTCAATGCCATGCAAAAGTGGCTCATGGGATTTTAAAAAAAGCTAGTCATCCTTGTGAGGTTCATTTTTAGGTTTCCCTTGGTTTAGCACACCATATTTTTCTTAAATATAATCAACAAGGACATCAATATCTCCTTCTTATCCTTGATTTCAAAAAAAAGATAATCTGAAGGGTAATTTTGATATGTACACATTAGGTAACTCATCTCCCCTTCTATATACTCATGAGCACCAAATAGATTATCAACCATTCTTCCACACAGCTAGGGTCCCATCGCTTCTGAAATGCTGGAATAAAACCTACAAAGGACGGTATTTATCCTTTTCCAAAACATCTAAACTAATGATTTGCATCTCCTTCCAAACTATGTAAAAACAATCTCATCATAACATCATCATGCTCTATATTAAGCTTTGGAATATGATCCATAAAATATGTAACATGATGTGCCATTGAATGAATTCTCCCATGAAAACAGCTAACATTGCAAAGATTTACATGAGAAATTGTCAAGCTACATGGTGTGCCTAATGCAATGGTTTCTGACAGAGATCCCAAGTTCACATCAAATCTATGGAAGGGATTATTTAAAAGATTTGGCACAAAATTAAATTTTAGCACGACATATCACCCATTATTAGATGGGAAAACAAAGAGGGTCAATTAGGTGATTGAGGACATTCTAAGAATGTATGTGATGGATAAAGCATAAAAATGAGAAGATTATATACATTTAATGGAATTTGCTTATAATAATGGGTATCGTGCATCTTTGAAGAAGAGCCCATTTGAAGCATTGTATGGCAGAAAGTGCAACAAGCCAGTGAGATGGAACAACCAAGCAGACAAAGCAGTGTTTGGGTCAAAATTGCTCAAAGAAATGGAAGAATAGATGGTGAAAATAAAATAGAATTTAAAGGTTGTTTAGGACAGACATAAAAGTTATGCAGACAAAGGAAGAACACACAAAGAATTCAAAATGGGTGAGCATGTCTTCTTGAAAGTGAAAGCTAAGAAGAGTTCACTTAAATTGGGGAGCTTCCCAACTTGGGGCTGACCTGCTATTGAGAGTGAATGAACACCAGAGTCTATGATTGGGAGGAACATCTGAGATCTGTATCTAGTTGGTGATTTTCATTAAAAGATAAGTGTCTTTAATGTGTTATTATGATGAATAATGTGTGTTATTTATGTTAATTTTGTTATGTTATAATTGTAAATAATTATGTATGGATTATATATTGTTAGGACTGCATAATTGTGTTCATATGCAAGGCATATTGATTAATTATTGGTATCAAATAATTAATGGGTTGAATTGGAGAAAATTTGAAAATTCGATTAGTGACAGAAGTTGGATTTTTTGTGACGGTGCCTAGGTGGGGTCCTGGGTATGTTACATTGTGAACTTGCTTGGTCCATTTTGGAGGGCCCTTATTTGGATACCAAAGAATGCCCAAAAAAATTGAAGGGGAATACACTCCACTGATCTCTTCTTTGAATGATGCCATGGTAATTTTCTCCCATCTTCAAAACAAAATGTTGATATGAAATATGAAATTAAAAAAAAATTGCATTCATACCTCTTCATACCAATAGAGTCACCAAATGAGAATGTTTGATATTCAAACAAGCATTATCATCACAACATTGTAACCATGTCTACTAAATTTGGAAATGGACTTTATCCCTAGCAATGGTGCCAAAATGTTACCTCCCAAATGTGCACTTTTAGATCACAAGTGCAACTTTAAAGGAACTAAGAGGGGTTGTCCATTGTCACCACAACAACACCCTCTCCCACTTTAGGCTAGCTCTCCTCCAACACAAAGGGGGTATCTTAGATTAAAAGTTTAGGTAAACTTTAGAATAAGATGGATGGGTGGACCAAGACTAGTTCATATCCAATCTAGGGAAAATGGAGTCAATGCATCAATTTAAAAGGTTTTTTTTTACAAACGATTAAAGCATAATAGAGATTGATTTAACATGCAACAATCATCCTTAATTTGTTGTTTACAATTGCAAATAAATAATTGATTCCCCAAATTAAGGTGATCCTCTTAGACAAAGCATTGAAGTAAGGGTGTGTCATATTATGAATTAGATATCTGCAACAACACTAATGAAGATAAATGTTGCAAAATTAATACATTTAACAATAAAACAACAAAGAAGAATAAGAGGGGAAATCCCACACCTAAACCCTTCCAATAAAGTAGATATACCCTTCACAATTGACTCTTAAAACAACTCTAGCAAACACTTATCAGCAACCATATTCAACAATTTGAGATTAAAATATAATGCCTAACATTAACCAGAAAAAACTATTGCATTCACATTTCCTTCATAAGATATTCAACTAGGCTCCAACAGAGGTGTTCTTCATTAATCCAACCATGAAAATACAATGGAAAGAACAAATCATAATATAGATTTGAGCTCAAACTCCTTTCCAATAAAATATTATTAAATGAGATCTAGATCCACACTTATCTCCAACAAATAACAATAAAGCATTTCGAAATCCATGCTTTTCTCCAAGAAAAATACTAGAATAAGAAATTAATGATGCTCTCCAAGGGAAAACACCCCCATAGACAATAAAATAGTGAAACAGTCATGAAGAAAATACCAAGTCTCTCTCCCAAGAAAAGTGCCCCATGCAAGATGCCACTTGTCCTCTTCTCTTTTAGAAAACCCCTCAAAGCTAGTCTTCAAAATCCACCTTCAATAAAATATGATGATGCCAAGTCAAAATGAAAAGAGATCTCTCCAAGAAAGGAGTTATTCCTCAAGATCATGAAAGTATTCCAATATCCTCATAATGAACGGGTACTCTTTATGAAGCACCTTGATCAACACACATAATATAATAAACCATTATAAGAGGTGCCCTGAAATGTGTGCAACAAGGTTGTTATGGGACTAGCTTGAGCATGTCATACAATAAAGTAATCCATGAAAAACTATGCCCTTGAGATGTGTGCAAAGGTGGTTATGGCCTCCCTTAGATCTAGGGCCACAAAATTGTTATTCCTCCTTGAGATCATGAAAGTATTCCAATAATAAAATAATCCATGAAAAACTATGCCCTTGAGATGTGTGCAAAGGTGGTTATGACCTCCCTTAGATCTAGGGCCACAAAATTATTATTCCTCCTAGAGATCATGCAAGTATTCCAATATCCTCATAATGAATAGGGCACTCTTCAAGAAGCACCTCGATCAACAAATATAATATAATATAATAAACCTTTATAAGAGGTGCGCTTGACATGTGTGCAAGAAGGTGGCTATGGGACCACCTTGACCATGTCATATAATAAAATAATCAATGAAAAAATGTGCCCTTGAAACATTTGCAAAGATGGTTATGGCCTCCCTTCTATCTAGGGCCTCTAGGGCCTCAAACAATTTATAATCATCCAATGGATGGTTGTTTCCCTAGATAAATACACAAACAATAACCTTGAGAAACTAACCACATACAAAACAAAATAAGGATGGTAGTTAGAGTGTTCTCTCCAATGCACCAACAAACTCCTCCAAATAATTCCATAAAAGATGTGTCGTGAGAGAATGTGCATAGAAAATAGGAGACTCTCCAATGCAAAATAAAATAGCCCAAAACCATCAACTATCTCAAAACCATAGGCTAAGGAGGATGCTCTATATAACTATGCATGGATAGTTATGTCTTCATTAATAAATGTACCAATGATGCCATAAAAAGGGAATGCTCCATTATTTTAAAGAATCAACCACATCAAGATACACAATACATGCTCAAAATAGTAAAAGAGGCATTCCACTTTGAGAGAAGGGTTCTATTGGGGATGTCCCATTGATTGGGAGGATAAAGTACGGTGGGAGATTGCTCGAGCTTTGACCCATTATAGTTCTGAAATAAGATCCTTGACAGTATGCTGGGAGACTATTTCAGCAGCCTACTGAGGACTCATGAGTCACAAGATGAGAACAAAGAGCCTGTAGCATATTTATTTTATGATCCAGCTGCTCCACCTTCAACCTCGCTTTGAACCTCGAAGAGAAGTCACATATTATCCTCCGCCTGGATGAAGTCCTCACTCGTTGCACATGGAGGGTCCCCCACCGGTGGACAATGTGGAGATTGAAAAGGATGGCCCTCACCTGTCTTATACTTGACTTCTTCATGTTTTTCATCAGGCAGCTGAGGAGAGGCCAAAACTGGTGGATTGCTGCAATTGCCTACTAAGATAACACCCGTAGCCATTTCTATTTCTTCCTCCCATTCGATGCAACATCCCCAAGTGAATGTTGCTTCCGAAGCGGTTTTCATTGTAGTTTTCTCCACTTGTATGCCCAATTCCACATTCAGGGCCTCTGATGGTCGAGGCGGAGCTCTGGCTCCCCATTCCGAGTCTCCTCTCTGCAGGGTTGTCTCATCTGGAATCAATGGGACATCCCCAACAGAACCCTTCTCTCAAATTGGAATGCATTTCAGAATGCTCCCCTTGAGTGCCCAAATCCTCATTCCAAGCCACTAACGGTTGAGACAGTGTTCCAGCTTCTCTTCTCGATTCTCTAATTGAATGCTTCGGAGTTGCTGGCATGGTACCCCTATGCCAATAAGGGCCCCTTCCTCCGCGAGATCTCCCCCTTTCCCAACGTCGAGGCATAAGGAGGGGAAGAAAACGCAGAGAGCTGAGAGTAAAGGTCAAAGTTTCTACCTCTAGCCACCCACAAAAGTGCTGAATGAAATGCATCTAGCCTGTAGTTAGAAACATTCCTCGATCTTCTGTCATCGCTACCCTGACATAGGCTATCCTTAAAGACACAATTTGCGTATTGAATGTGTGAGTGACCGTTAATGCCCCTTGCATGACCTGTACTGTGCACTATATCATCATGCTCCAAACTTCAGATCAATTTTAAGAACTGGACACGAAGGGAATAATTAATGTCATCCCCACGACCACATGGGATATTGGGAAGCCAAGTTGTGGGTGGCTCAAATCCCAAATAGATTGACATTAATCATTCTCTGACACCCCATCTGAGGTTGTGTCTTGTATTTTCGGCCAGATTGTATCCCAAGACATCTGAGTGGAAAGGAATATTATTATGTTCCTTTCTTTCCAAATGTGCAATAAGAAACCCAGGAAGGAGCTGCCAAATGCAATTCAACACCGAGTTCTTTAAGGCAGAGGTTCTCCAATTGTCGATTGTATTGACAATATTGTCCCTATGGCAATCAAAAGTGTGCACTATTTGAACAACTTGATCCCATATGTTGGAGATGAATTGGCACTGGTTGAGAAGGTGCTCCATTATTTCTTCATGTTGAAGGCATAGGGGATAGAATGAAGGTCCTATAAATCCCCTCTTCCTAAGATTATTCCAAGTTTGGGCCCATGAGCTACTAGCCAAAGGAAAATGTTGATTTTAGGCCAAATATTTGCTTGTCAAATGTTTCACCAAATGTTCTCCTTTGATAACAAGTGGAACTGGGCCTTTAGACCATAATACTCTTTAATGTTGAATAACCTTTTTGATGAATGTTCATGACGAAGGATATCTGGGCCATGCTTTATCCTAATTCTTTACATCGCTTCCTCCTCTTTCCACGAGCTTAGTTTTGTATCCTCGAGAATCCTAAGGTTTGTTTGAGAGAGCTTCCATTCCCTCCAGATTGAGGTGGGATGGGAGTTTTTCCATTCATTCACCACACAGATAAGATGATATTGGCCCATTCGCTCATGTAGGTTTATCAATGGATCCCATTCTTGCAGTGGTGGCATTTGTTGCCATGAATCCGACCAAAAAAGAGCATCCATGCCATCCATGACCTCCTAGAAGGCATGCTCTTGTACCAGTGAGCCATTTTGTTAGGCCACATTCCAAGTAAGGGAACCATTCCTCTAATCATTCTATATAATAAGTTGAGCTTCTTCCACTTCATGCATGTATTTTCACCGCCACAGTCGATCCCAAAGGTACCCTATTTTTTTTAGCCATCTCCACTAGATTTTGGCTCCCATGACTTGGTTTAGCAACTTAGGGTCCCTTACCTCCAGGCCACCTACCAATTTTTACTTACAAAGATCATCCTATTTGATTAAAGCCCATTTTCACCCTTCTTTAGTGCCCCTCCAGAGGAAATTCCTTTGGATACTTATGATGGATTTTAACACAACTTTGGAGGCGTCCAAGGCTGAGAATATATAGATTGGTATGACTCCTAGGACAAACTTCAGAAGAACCGAACAACCTACTAGATTAAGAGTGAAGAAAGTCCAAGAGTTGAGGTGCTTGTCAAGGGAGGAGAGCAAGCTCTCTCAGGAGCTTCTATGAAGAGCATTATCTATGAGGGGAATGCTTAAATATTTGGATGGAAGAGAGCTCTTACTGAAGCCCAAGATGCGAGTGACAAATACTTGAATAACCCTGGGAGTATTGAAGAAGAAGATATGGGATTTTTTAGTGTTAATGGAGGTTCCAAAGGATTCACATAAATCATTAAGGATGTCGAGGATACGTCTTTCTTCTTTGGCAGTGGGAACCCCCATCATTATTGTGTCATCAACGAATTGGATGTACGAGATAGGAGGGTGCAATCCATGCAAGGAAAAGCCTTTGAGAGAGTCATCGTTGATAGCAACCTTGATGTAGCAACTGAGACCTTCAACCATGATGATGAAAAAAAAGGGGGAAATGGGATCCCTTTAGCAAATTCCTCTAGAAGAGGAGAAAAGGATGTAGGGCACCCCATTAACCAGGATGGAGAAAAAAGAAGAAGAGGTGAGGATCATAATCCAATTAACCCAAGTTTCATTAAAGCCAAAATCAAGAAGGAGAGATCGCATATATTGCTAGCTTAATTTATCAAAGGCTTTAGAGAGATCAATCTTAATAAGCATACTAGGAGTGCCAAAATATTTCAGAGAGTGTATGACCTCATGAGAGAGGATAACACTATCGATGATTTGGTGTCCTTCTACATAGCCCGATTGTTCATGTGAGAAGCTAAAATGAATAAGGGACATAATTTGAAGTGCAATTATCTTTGTGAGAAGTTTGTAGATGACACCGCAGAGCGTGATCGGACGAAACTGCTTCATATGAGAGACATGATCCTCTTTGTGGACTAGAGCAAGAAAGGTTACATTGAGATTGGGAAGAGCACTTTGAGTTTGCTCAGAGTCCTCTACGATCTGCCAAACCTCTTCCTGAACTAAGTGCCAACAGTGATGGAAGGAATTTGAGGTGAATCCATCCAACCCTAAGGATTTTCTCAGGGGAATATATTTGATAGCTTGGTCAACCTCCTCTAGTGTGACTTGCCTTAGGAATGTGGCATTCTGATTGGCCGAAATCAAAGAGGGAATGTGCTGAGTTATTTTGGTTATGGCCTGAGATCTATCTGGATAGGCTCCAATAATAGATATTGATAGTAACTTACTAATTCACATTCCATACTAGGATGATCCATGAATGGATTTCCTTGAGCATCTTCCATCTTGGTGAATTGATTTATATGCCTTCTCTGAATCATGGATCGATGGAAGAATTTGGAGTCCCCCCCCCTCTTTTATCCATTGGAATCTATATTTTTTCCACCAAAGGGTTTCTTCTTGAGCATACATTTCTTCTAGTTTTTACTCTATGTGTGCCTCCTCCTCTTTCAGCTGGTCCAAGCATCCCTGGGCCATGATTTCCTATTGTACTTCCTTCAACCTCTGTTCTAGATCTCTTTGGGCCTAAAATATGTTCCCAAAGAAATTCGTATTCCATTCTTTGAGATGCTTCTTGAATTTTCTTAGTTTTTGCAGGAAGTGATACATTAGAGTGCCATACAAAATGGTTGCTTCCTCCCACCAATGATGAACATTTTCCTCAAAATCAGAGTGAGACAACCAAAATTTCTCAAAGCAGAACAATTTACAGCAAGGGGAGCTTGGAACATCTAACCATAGTTTAATAGGACAATGGTCTAAACCCACCATTGAAAGAATGTTAGATTCCATGTGTAGGTCATCCAACATTAGGGGTTCTAAAATGAGGAATCGATCCAATCGATAGACAATCTATTGAGATCCCGATATCCTGTTGGTTAGGGTGAAGTCTTCGTCGATGTATTCTAGATCCACCGATCACAGATTTTTAATAAGGTTTTTGAAAGCCTCATTGTCCCCTTATAGTTGACAATTACCTCCTCTCTCTTTTTCCAGGGAGAGAATGATGTTAAAATCACCCCCTAGGATCCATCGTCTATCTTGGATGATTGCTCTGAAACTCTCCTAATTTTCCAAAAAGTGTATTTTATTAGTGTGGAGCTGCGACCCATATACATTCGTTAGAAACCCTTCCTAGTCAGATCCAATCATTTGAAATTGAGCTGAGATGGTCCATTTAGTAGTAAAAAATTTCTCAAGAAGGACTGCATCTGGGTTCTAGAGAATAGCAAGGCCTCTTGTTGCATCCTAGGAATCATTATTGATGAACTAGAAACATCTCCAATAGCTAACCAAAATGGATTCAGCCTCATGTCATGCACACTTGGTTTCCTGAAGAATTAATACATCTGAATTTTCCACTAGAATATGGTTTCAAAGGAGCCTTTGCTTGGTCCTTCCATTGAGGCCCCTTATGTTTCAAGAGATGATCTTCATGAGGAAGGTTGAGAGGGGATGTGATGAAAACTCTTAGTGATGAGTTGGATCTTACCTGAATTCACCATGAAGTTGTTCACTTCCTAAATTAGTTGTTGTTTTGATCTTCTTCCATGACATTTTTTCTCCCTGGATTGCTTCCTTTTATATTTAAGGGGGTCCTTTTGGATTCCCAATCCTAATCCCAATCTCGAGGTCATGCCTGTTGTAGAATCTAGGTATACCTTATGAACCTTTATGAGCTACTCGTGAGGGAGGGAGATCAATTCTTTTTTGCGGTAACCTTCCTCCAAACTTACCAGATCGATCCATGTTAGTTCCTTTTCATCTAACTCTATTTCCATGTCACTTCCATCTTCAGTGTTCACCTCTTCCATTACTATATTAGGGCTCGATGATGGGACGATTTGCTCAATAATGGGTTGGATTGACTGGATCATCTCTTTCTCTTGCACCTTGGGGGGATCTGTACAAATCCCAAGGATTTTCTATTATACATTTGCTGTAGATTAAGAATTAATATTAATGGAATTGGATTGGAGAGATGATAATGACAACTCTAATGATTTTCATTATTGTAAAGAGATAAGTGTCCATGGTAGTGGGCATATATTCTAGAAGGAATTTTTTTTTTTTTTTTTTGGAAACATATTATCAAAACATATACAACATATGTTTGATCGATTTTATCACTAGATACAACATGCAAATTTCTTAGTTTTGTCATTCACAAGGAAAACTAACAATGTCTCTATTATAAAGACTATTCATTAAGAATTGTCTATGGAATATTTTTACAAAATGATTACTAGAAAATGGAATTTTTTTACAAAATGATTACTAGAAAAGACAAAGAAAGTGAAGGATACCATAAGGATTTTATGAATTTGCTTTCAATTATTAGTTTTTATATTTTCAATATAATTTTGAGATTATATCAATTGATACCTTCTATTTTATCTAATTAAATTTTTTATTAGCTATTTTTACATAAAAAAAGAAAATAAAAATAAAAATATGGACTAGAACAATCCTAAGACAATGAAGGTATATTTATTATCATATACAAATTGTTACTACTTAAATTGAATTTTTTTCCAATTAAGTTAGATTATTTGTTAAAGTTGGATTATATTCCATTGCATATCACTCGGGAAGGTTTGAACAACCTTTATCCATGTTGCTTGTAATATTTAATGAAATTCTAATTTTATCTTTATATAAAAATATAAAAAAACATGGATAAGAATCCATTTAAATGCCAATTGCCATGCTAATCAACTAAGTGATTCTTATTTATTGTGATTCTTATCCATTCAAATTCTAATAGTCATGTTAATCACCTAATCAGTGACTCCCTTATTAGTCCCTGCAGAGGGTAGTGATGACCTCCATTTTATCTAAAGCTTTTTTTATTTATTTTCACATCTAATTAAAATCAATATTTATATTTATCTAATTTATCTGAATTTTTATTGGCTATGAAGATGATTGCCAACTCTAGAGCTGATTATGTATTATTTTATTATATTCTTCTTAGGATCCTAATCTAACTCTTAACTCTTAAATATTCGATCCTAATCTAACGAGAAATAAATTGCCATCACATCCGTTGTTCTCAAGATTGGCTCTCTGCAGCACCATCAATGCACTGACAAGAGCATCCTTCAAGGACCCCTTCATTATCGGTGGTTTTCTAAGTATTCCATAAAAAACGAGTGTCACTGTTCGTGGCTTGCAACCATGAACCTTTGAGCCGAGTAACATGCAGTTGCAAAGTAAGAAATGCAGGGAGTTGAGTAACATACTGTTGCAAAGTAAGAAATGCATGGCGTGCATGCTAATTGAGCTGAGTAACATGCAATTGCAAAGTAAGAAATGCAGGGAGTGGATGCTAACAGGCCGGAAGCGCTAGAATATGAATAGAGAGAATAGATAACACCTCCTTGGGCATAAAGAGAGCACCTCCTTTGGATCCTCGCAGGTTCGGTTCTCCTGAGTGGAAGAAGTAGTTGTAGTGAATTCCTCTACAGCGAGACGAGCTCACATGGCGGCCATAGCCAACTCTTATGCTCCCATTGCCAGAACTGTAAGTACCAGTTCTTTGATCTTAACTGTTCTGAAAATCAATCAAATTTTTATCATTAAATTTTAGCAAGAAAAAGAAGATTGTTACAAGATTGTTCTGTAAAGTGAATTCCTCAATAACATCACATTCTTAGCTACATACTCTCCCTTAAATACATCAAATAAATGGCCTCTTCACGTTTTGTTTATGCGACTCAGAAAAACTCATCAAAAAAACCTCTAAACCCCTTATGATCAAATCAATTTGTTGGTAATGCAACCTCTAAACCCCTTATGATCAAAGCAGTTTGTTGGTAATGCACTATATTGCACGAAAATCAAATGCTATATGTGCATTTGTGTTTTGAGAATGATATTTTGTGTCTCAGGGATATGGTGCTGAAGGGTTTTAGAGGGGTTTAAGGAACAGAGAAGAAATTCCAGGCATGGGAAAGCTTCTGGGAAAATTGTGTTCAATTCAAGCGGAGGGGCGATCAAATGATTCCCATGTCACATGGCCGCCGCCACTCGGGCCATTCGGGAGTGCCTCAAATCTTCTTGTAGAAGTCAGGGATGCCAGGGTAATGCACTTCTTTTAACTGTTTATAAGTACTTATAGTTATAAATATTATTAGTTTTTATGTACATGGTATATACACAGTCGTTTTAAATATACAATATATTTATATAAACATATTTCTATTATTATTTTGATGGCCAATTTACTGAAGTTCTTGTCAAAGAAAATGTCTTCCAGAGAGCACTACATGTCCCTCTATGGCAAAAACTAAGTGCATACGACTGTCAAATTTTAAGCCCATGTCCCTCTGTGCCTGTTGGCTATCATTAATCTGGTACAGTGAAAGCACTAAACCTTCACCCTTTTAACTGCGAATCGGGGGCCTTAAGCTCTCACTATTTCGTTTTCACTTAATTTCAAGATGAGATTCTGATCACTGTTTTTTTAAGAACATAAACTTCACCTTTGGAAATGGCTTTTGTGTTTTTTCCTTTTCAGGTGAAAATTGTCTCATAGAATGGCTATACACTAAAAAAAGCTCAGTATTTTAAGCATTTTCAGATTAGGTTGTTGGGGGCTTAAAATTGGGGACGGTTGTCCATATTCTTTTGAGTGTTACTCTGGGCGTCATGGAAATTAACACAGTTGGCACACGACTATCCCAACCATCTTCATATAGTATATTATTATACACATCCTCACATATAATAATTAAATATGTATATTTTAAAATTATTTAAGATCTCTTTTCATAATATCTTATAAATATTTGGTAATTCATCGTAATAAGTTATAACAATTTTGGATGTTGTGTTCCATATTTGTGATTTATATTAAATATTGTAATTTTGTAACAAAGTTGTTTAGTTAGTAATTTATAGAATATGATAGTTATAAAATGTGATTCTAAATTATAAAAAAAAATATCAATTAATAAACTATCTATATGTGATATGTTAATAAGCTATCTCGTCTGTTATGTTCTGGCATTTCACAAAACAAACAGTGAGTAACTGCATGGTAATATTTATAAACGCAAACAAACAGTAAATAACTACACGGTAATATTTATAAACACAAACAGTTGATAGATTAAATTAATAACAACAGGGCATGTGACATAAAACAATCTACAAAATCTACATGTATGATTGATTTATATTGATGTGCTTCACATACATATTTATATTGATAGTATAATTGAAGGATGCTATATTTTGTAAAAAAGTAAAAAAAAATTGGTTCTGATTTTTTCAAGAGAATCATTTAAATTTTCAATAAAAAGTGTTCATCTTATTCTTTAAACATAGATCATTCGTAGATTGTTATATTAGAAAATTCCAAATTTCATTTTATTTTCAATAATGAAAGTAAAATCAAATAAGAAAATATTTGAAAGGTGATAAATAATGAAGGTAAGATCAAATAAGAGAATATTTGAAAAGAGATATATGGACATTACTAAGAAATTGATATTTAAGTTCTCAATAATGAAGGTAAGATCAAATAAGAGAATATTAAAGGTAAGATCAAATAAGAGAATATTTGAAAGGAGATATATGGAGATTACTAAGTAATTGACATTTAACTAATGGTTTGACAAATGCACTACAATTAGTTGAGACCATGAGATTACTAAGTAATTGATATTTAACTAATGATTTGACAAATGCACTACAATTAGTTGAGGCTATTTGTTATAAACATGAAAATATTATTGAATGATTTTAATGAGAAAAACATCGCATTGATTTATTTTATGGTATGAAAATGTCGAATACTAAGACCAATTTTCTTAAACTATAAAGTGTAATGAAATCTTTGTTATCCTTTTATATAATAATGGTTTTACATTTTTAAATTATATTATAAAAAAATGTTGAAGACATAATACCATTTCTCTTAAACTATAAAGTGTAATGGAGCATGGAAATGTTGAAGACATAAGACCATTTCTCTTAAACTATAAGGTGTAATGGAGTCTTTATTATCCTTTTATATGATAATGGTTTTATATTTTTAAATTATATTATATGATAGGTTGAAATTTCCTATTTTCCAATACCCATTCATGATAATGGTCTTTTATTGTTTTTATAAATATTTCCAATACCCATTCATGATAATGGTCTTTTATTGTTTTTATAAATATGTTTGGACAATAAAATGTGATTTTTATCATAAATTGATTTGTTCAAATTGTAAAAAATATTGCATTGAAAAAGTAATGTAATTTCTTTGAATTTATACAATTTTTTGAAAAATAGATTTTTCATGTAACTGAAAAGAAATCATTGATATTGAGAGTATGGAATTGTTATTTTAAGTTCCAAAATTTAAGAAGTGTATGCTACCGGGCATACACTTTGATTTTATAAATGGTTATTACAAATGTTACAAACATATGTTTAACCTTAATGTTATTAAAGTTGCATGAAAACTTTTTGATGTTACTTCATTGTTCATATATTTTGATTTGACGGAGATAAAATGCTTCAAAAAGAAAACGTATATAAAACATTTCAAGAAGAGATTTGATTAAATGAGGGATGAGACCTTTATATTTATTTGGGGCTAAAATGCATAAATAATGTTGAACACTCACCTATATATACAAATTCTTCATATCTACATTGTTCATATATTTTGATTTGACGGAGATAAAATGCTTCAAAAAGAAAACGTATATAAAACATTTCAAGAAGAGATTTGATTAAATGAGGGATGAGACCTTTATATTTATTTGGGGCTAAAATGCATAAATAATGTTGAACACTCACCTATATATACAAATTCTTCATATCTATAAGAAACATATGTAAAATGTTTTGCATATTTATTTGAGGCTAAAAAGCATAAATAGTGTTGAACACCACCTATGTACACAAATTCTTCATATCTATAAGAAACATATGTAAATAAATAAAATAAAAAACATATTATTTATACATGAAGATTGATACAATTATAGGGACAGCAAAAAAAAAATTTTCCATCTATTTTTAAGTTGGGCATTTGATATGGTATTTAAAAGAGTTTGTTTGATTAAAAAACATTATTTTTCTCTTTTCTAAAGTATACGTGTTCCCTCATTGGAATGTGAAACTTGAGCTATTTGTTAAAAATATTCAAAATCACTATCTTGATTATGATGAGGAATTTCACTTATAATTTGATTGTAAATTTTAATTTGCAAATAATTGTTATTTTATCAACTATTGCAATTTTAATTTAGCTTTTCTCTATGTGTGACATCACTTTATGGGGAAACTATTTATTCAATAATATGCATATATGTTGATTGGATTTAGCGGTTGAGAAAATAAATATTATCCTTGAATTCAAATCCTACTTATAACATATTTTCTCTTCATGAAACAATTGTTAATTGAGATTGAAAAGATATTGACAAACTCATTCTTTCTAACAAACTTAAAAGTGGAATAAAATATTACATGTAAAAACAATTATGTAATGAATTGTTAATTGAGATTGGAAAGATATTGACAAACTCATTCTTTCTTACAAATTTAAAAGTGGAATAAAATATTACATATAAAAACAATTATGTAAAATATATAAATGTGATTTTTTTATTAATAAATTATATTAATGGTAAATCTAGTTAACTAAATCAATTAAGTATTCATACTTATTATCATATCAAATATACAATGAGAAAAATTAATTACTGAATTTCATCTCAATTTCTTAAAAAACCATAGTGTGTTGGTTCACACATTTCAAAAAAAAAAGGAAAAATCTTACAAAGAAATACAAATATCATTTGTGATACAAAGGCTTATTTCATTCACGTCGGTACTAAATAGGTTTTGAACCATTTCCTTAAGTTATTCACTCTTAGGATTTTGATATCAACTTAAGAGACAATGTAAATGACTTTTTTTTCATTTTTTTTAGAACTGAATTAAAAAAAGAGTAATTTCAATTCATTATGACATAATAGGATTTCAAGAAAATATTTAGAAAAATTTTGAATGGTATCAAAAATTCAAATAGGAAAAATTTTAATGATGTTTTTAATGGTAGAAACATAGTTTTTTAGCTTATTTGAAGGAAAAGAATGTTAATAATGATGAAAATAATTATTTGATTACAAAGATTTATAATTATCAAGATGAGAATAACAAGTATTTAATAGATCAATTGTGGCCAACCTTAATGTTGCTACAAGGAAATATTTTAATGACGTTTTTAATGGTAGAAACACAGTTTTTTTGTAGACTATTTGAAGGAAAATAATGTTTATAATGATGAAAATAACTATTTGATTACAAAGACTTATAATTATCAATATGAGAATGACAAGTATTTAATAGATCAATTGTGGCCAACCTTGATGTTGCTACAAGGTGATGACATTCAATCTATTGTAAAAGATTTGAAAGATAGTAATTCATTGTGATTAATAATTTCTACCATTATTAAAATTGTTTTATATTATTACAATATTTTTAATGGTTAGTGATATTTTTAGTAGCTAGGTGTTTTTTATGCATTTGTTATTTTTAGTAAGTGGTGAATGAGTTGTTCTTTGTTTTTGTTTTTTGTGAAGACAATTTTATCTATAAATATATACAAATGAAATTACAATTATAATTTTAGGTTACCCAAGTGATAATTCCATGACCTCTAAGCTAATTAACAGAAAAAACATTATGATTGAAACTATTAGATGGTTCTTAGCGATGTCATTACTAGATTTAAGCAAAACAATCCTAAAACAATAGCTCATTTGGGAATGTTTGGAATTAAAACGACATATAAAATTAGCCAAAATAAGTGCCATGGGAAATCCCGCTGATTTAGACATGTTAAGATCAATACCTGTGTGTGTGTAAGAGTGGAACTAAGAGAAACCATGTCTAAGCCTCCTCCTCCTAAAAAGAGAATGGGTGCTTTGGGTTGCTTCTTGCTTGGAGTCTGGGGTCCTCTTTTTCTCTTTCCTAGGTCTCCTCAACATGTCCTCAATATGAACTTTGGGCTTTGACCCATGGTTGAGCCTTGAATTGTATCTATAAGGGAGCCATGTTCATTATCCAAAAGTTTAAGAATGTCCAAAAGGATGTTCACAAATAGGATTTTCTTGCTTAGGTTCCTATCCATGATGCAAGGTATCATCTCTTTCATGTATTAGTACAAGTCAATCATGAGTAAGTAGTGGATGAAACTACTTTGTGAAACCCCAATGCTGGCTTGATTTTCTCCAACTTGTCAATCAATTAGTTACGGTTGTTCCTTCTCTTATGATGGACTTTTTCTTTTTGGTTGGAAAGATTCTAAATGGTGGATGCCTTTTGTTTGGTGGAAAAAGCATCAATGAGTCTTAGAGCTTACAATTGTTTCCTTCAATTGTGATAAGGAGAGCCTACAACCTTTTCCTTCTTGGTCTAGGGTTTCATAGATCTTCTAGTAACACCCCAAGGCTGATCCCCTACTGAATTGTAGTTATGTTTATAGGCCGCTGAGCCAAGTGTTTATAAGCCGGAAGACTTATGTGTTTATTAGGTTGGAGATCCAGATGCTAAGGCCAATGAGCCTAATTTTTTATATGTAAATACTCACATCATTAATAAAATTGCATCGTTGCGTGTAGACCCTCCATGAAGAAAGAGTTATGGGGGACTAAGCTTCACTAGGTAGGGAAAGGGAAGGGGTTAAGTCTCTAGGAAAAGGGGCTAAGCTAGAGGGCTTACCTCTAAAGGAATAGTATTATATTATTATTTCCTAGAGGCTAAGGTTTGACATAACTGTGTTGTTCTAAGTTCCTGGGGAAGGGGAAAGAGTGTTAAGTGGAGCTCATGCAGCTTCAGGAAGACATGTGTCAACCTAGACACATGTAGTTATAGTTGGGAAAGATAGCTCGTTGGGGGTTCCCTCACCATTCTCACCATCCTCACAATTCTCGCTAGGGTCGCTACTCTGCCAAAATCCATACTCCTCATTGATGCATGCACACACTCATGCACTGAGCATGACATCCACTATTGACCTTTGAGCAAGAACACACTGTGGAAACCAGCAATCATACTTGAGTTATCTTGTGTATTTCCTGTGAAGCCCGACGCACCTGTATATTCCTGAGCCCGTGATGTGTCTTAATGGTTGGCTTTTGCTACCAACGTAGTTCCTTGGCTGAGCATGACTTGCTGCCATATTCTACGTCCTTACCCATTTTTGGTTGTTTCCATCACCTTTCCCGTGTGTTAAGGAGCGAGTGTGAAGAAACAGGTTGTCAGGCATGTGAGAAACTCTCTCCAGGTGAGAGAGTGTGTTGAGGAAGTGAGTTATCCTGGAGGGAGTCCCGTAGTAGCTACAGTACTCTGATACTTCCCATCCATCCTGTTGTTGAAGCCATGGAAGGGAGGTGGAAAATCGATGGACTTGTGATAGTGAAGGTGTACACTCCCATGGTGGGATAGGTGTGTGGGGAATGAGGGTCTGTGGGTTGTGGGCGTAAGTGGCTCCTATGATAAAATCCTTCCTTTTGATCTATGCGACTTTCCTGTTGTCCTTGCCAAGCCTAGGAATCCCTTGTCGGTGGAGTTTAGTCCCAGCTCAGGGGTGACCCATTGTTGAGCATGATGAGCAGTGTGGTCTAAGGATGGGAGGTTCGTGGAAGGTCTGCACACAGTTGGTGGTCATCAATTAAAAGATAAGTACCAATTCTTTGTTCATTTACACGTTGTGTATTTGTACATGCTATATTCATGATTATTCCCTGTATATGTTGTTATATTTATGGTTCTGTCTGTGATTACTGCATGTATGCTTTTATTGCTATTTTTGCATTAAGTTGTGTGATAACAGAACGTAAATCATCTGTTAAATATTGGTATGTGTTATTGTTGCTTCCACATGAATAGGTGCATGAACATAATGCTATAGTTGATTAAATTACATTAGATAGATATGTATATAAATATATATGAATATAAGATGTCATCTCTATTTATTCCTGTCAAGTTTTATATGTGAATATTTCCGCAAAATTATTCAATGGCATGGCCTGGCCTGTTGGTTTAAGGCCGAGAACGGTCACAAAATGGTATCAGAGAAGAAAAAAAAAGATATGGTTGTTTAGGTAGCATTACCCGACAGAGGTCGAGGTCTGAGGACATTACAAAATGGTATTAGAGCAAATGTTTCAACACTGAGCCTAGATGGGCCATGAAAGTGGTTAACAAGACAAAGATTTCAGAGTGAATTGTTGTTGAAAGGGACTAAATTTGAAGTGCAGAGTGTCCCTGGGTGCCAAGAGAATACCTTGGTCGTGTTATGAAGCTTAGGAGGTATAACAATTTATGGAATGACAACATATAAAGAATCCACAAAAACCATTGTGTTGGGCTGCGAGGTTTGAATTGGGCCATAGGATCTGTTCTGAAGAAGGCAAACCCTTCACAGTCATCAAATTTAGAAAAGTTGTGGGAAAGTTAAACCCTAAGTCTTTCAGACTTCGCGACTTCGATGAAGTTTATCTGTTATAAGAAAAGGGGGTTGAAGCGCAAAGTTATGAAGTTCCAAAGATGATCTACACCGCAGACCTGGGGAGAAATGCTTGACCATTGGATCGGCTGAAGAAAGAAAAGAACCGTTAGGTCGAGTTAAGAGCAAGAGGCAAGTCACAACAGTGAAAAAAATATCGTAGCCATCAGATCTACGCACAAGTGATTGTGATCCGTAGATCTTATTGCAGTTCAGGAGATCAACGTTTGGGAGAAAAGGGGTGTGCTAAGGTAAATTCTTCCGAAGCCCGAAGTCCCGAAGTGACATGGCATGATGACGTCACCCAGGGTGACGTGGAATTCCTTAGTCCTGCCATGTGTCACCACCTTAAATAATGACAATTGTACTATGTGGACCCCCCAGAAGTTTAAGAAGTTTGGGGAGTTTAGTGTTCAGAAGATTTAAGGTGTGAAAGTGTAAAATCTTCCGAAGTCCCGAAACTCCTGAAGTCCCAAAGTGACATGACTTGTTGACTTCACCTAAGATTACATGGACACATGGGATGTGTGCCACATTTCAGTGGGTTAAGAACCTTTGGAAGATAGAAACGCCAGTCATAACGTGACACATGTCACCCATCATATTGGACCATGTGTCCACTTCTAGTATTCCTCCACGTGGCACTCTTCTTGAGCACAATTAGTGGGGCCCTGATGGTCATAGGGGATGCGTGGTGTCGGTTCATGAAGTCTAGAGACTTGTCACTCCAGAATAAATAGTTCATGAGTTAGTGGGAGGAAGAAATCTCTAAAGTCTCGGAGCCTTGAAGCCCGAAACCTGGAAGGTCAGAGTTAATCTTGGTTGTTGATCGAGAAATGACACTTGGCAATAGATGCAGTAGTCTAGAGACTTGGCACTCTAGAAGGATTGAGAGTATGGACAGTTCAGAACTCCCGAATCCAGAATTTCCATAGTAAATATAAGTTGTTGGATACTGGGATGATGAGGACCATTGATCCACCCCACTTCGCGAGTTCACCAATGCGTCACTCCAGGAGATTTGTTGTGATGTTCTTTGGAAACTGCTGAAGCCTGGAGACCCAAAGCTCCTATCCACTGTAGATCTTAACAGAGAATGTGGACAGTAGATCCACCATCCTCAATGAAATCACTCGTTCCAGGTTTTGTGATGTTTATGATGTGTGGAAAGAGTAAAATCTGAAGCGTGGAGTAAGTGCCAAACTATTAGCACTTGGTCACATCCATGGTCACATGCGAGTTGAGGGCTAAAGAAAAAAGGGCTAGCGCCTGAAAGTGAATTGTTTCATAACAGAGCAAGGCTCGGAGATAGATTTGTGGGGATTGTTGATTGACCAAGACCTGCTATTCTTTTGTTGAATCATATTCTTTTGTTGAATCATATTGTTTAAGTTATTCAGGAAAATTAATAAGTTTAATGGCTTGACAAAAAATCAGTTGACTGCACATTTTTGCAGAATTAACAATTATCAAAATTGGATAGGATTGTTACCTAGTGCAGAGAAATGGAGGAGGCACAAGATTCTTATAGTTTGGAGGATGAAGTTAGAGGAATGGATGTCCATTTGGGAATTGAAGGAAAAAACTCCAATGGGCATGGAGAAGAAATAAATAAATAAGTGAGCATGATGAAAATCATTAAGAATTTGCAAAAAGATGTACAAATTCACCAGGCAGATAAAAAAAGGCTTATGATATCCAGGGAGAAACAAGGAGACTTCAATATGAAGTTGATGCAGATCCTGGAAAGAATTGAAAAGAAATTGGATAAGGAAAGTGGATCCAACAAATCATGGAGCCATAATTCCCTTGATGTGAAAAGGAGAGAAGGAAGTGGTAGCAGGCATCACCAACACTCCCAAAAGAATTCCCATAAGAGGACTCACAACAATTCAGGTCCATCTCCTACCATAAATCATAGGATATATGAAGTGGATAAACTAAAGGGAGAAATGAATAAGATCAAACCTCCTACTTTTGAAATAGAGAACAAGAATGGTGAAGATGCTGAGGCATGGTTGTTGGGCATGAAAACATATTTCCAGATGCAAAATTACACTTCTCGTGCATAAGGAAGAATTTCCATATATCAGCTAAAAGGAAAGGCATTCATATGGTGGGATCAGCTTATGCAAGTGTAGCACGTCAGAGAGAGAATGTTACATGGAGGGAATTCAAGAGGCATTTTGAAAAGAAGTACTTAACTTAGAGGTATTATGACAAGAAAATGAAAGAGTTCTTTGAACTCAAGATGGGAAGTATGTCCATTGATGGGTATGAAAGAATATTCTCAGAGTTGTCGAAGTATGTCCCCTTCATCAAGGATGAGACAGTTAAGATTCAAAGGTATCCAAGTGGGCTGCCATCTTTCAGTAGTGAAAAGATCCAGTATGATGATCCCAAGACTATGAAAGAAACCATAAGGAGAGAAAAATTCTTATTTGATCAACAAAAATGAAAGCCTACTTTCCAAGAAGCTTGGGAAGACAAGAAGAAGTTTAAAAGGGAGTAGAGATAGAAGGGGAACAAGCCACCATTTTTTAGAAATAGTCCTCAAGGACAACCAATTTTGAGAGAGCCCAGGATGACTAAAGTAGGTGGGCAAAGGCCAAGGCAGACACCTATGGAATGTTGGGGTTGTAAAGGAGATCATAGGTAAAGAGATTGTCCTCACAGAAGTGACAAAGTGAGAGTTGTTCACAATGTTCAGAAAGCAGAAACGATAGAGGACATGGGTAGAAGAGTACCAAGGATCTATGCAGCCCTGGACAACAAGCAAGATGAGTTTCAATCACACATGATTGAAGTTGAAGGTATGATCAATAACCATGCATTTACTATTTTAATAGAATCAGAAGCTAGTCATAGCTATATAGATCCTAATGTTGTGGAAATATTTCTTTTGCCAAGAAGCGAGCATGAGAAATATTGGTTGGTGTAGCTGGCTACAGGAGCGAAGAGGAAAGTTGTTGAGTTGGTTAAATCATGTCCAGTGGGCATGAATGGACTGAATACCAAGGATGATTTGAACATCTTTCCTTTGGGATCATATGATTTCCTAATTGGTATGGATTGGTTGGACCAACACCATGCCATCTTAGACTATCATAACAAGGAATTCACTTGCCTAGATGAGGAAGGAAATCCGAGAACAGTCCAAGGAATTCCTATGGCAGTTACTGTTAGAGAAATTTCAACAATACAACTGAAAAAGTGTTACAGGAAGGGTTGTCAAATATTTCCAGCCCATATGGAGGAAGCATCTAAGGATAAGGTGCCAAAATTGGAGGATCATGCAGTCCTGGAATATTTTGAATATGTGTTCAAGGAGGTACCATGACTACCCCAAAGAGAGATATTGATTTCTCTATTAATTTAATGCCTAGAACAACTCCTGTGTCAAAGACTCCTTACAGAATGAGTACACCAGAGCTGAAGGAACTATAAATGCAGCTGGAAGAACTTATGAAAAATGGGTATATATGCCCAACTGTGTCACCTTGGGGTGCCCCAGTCTTGTTCGTGAAGAATAAATATGGGACATTGAGATTGTGCATCGATTTCAGACAGTTGAACAAAGTGACTATAAAGAACAAGTATCGTCTACCAAGGATTGATGATCTCTTCGATCAGTTTAAAGATGCTAGAATATTCTCAAAGATAGATCTTAGGTCAGGATACCATCAAGTAAGGATTAAAGAGGAAGACATCAGCAAGATTGTCTTCAAGACAAGGTATGACCATTTTGAGTTCGCAGTGGTTCCATTTGGGTTAGCAAATGCACCAGTTGTTTTTATGTGCTTAATGAATAGCATTTTCCGAGAATATTTAGACAATTTTGTCATTGTCTTTTTGGATGACATCCTTGAATATTCCAAGTCAAAAGAAGAGCACGAGCATCATTTGAGCATGGTATTGCAAGTACTAAGAGAGAATCAACTGTATGCCAAATTGAGCAAGTGCTCATTTTATCAAAACATAATTCACTATTTGGGTCATATCATATTTGAAGAAGGGATAGTAGTGGACCCTGAAAATATTGAGGTCATTAAAGGGTGGACAACACCTAAAAATGTGATAGAATTCATATCCTTCATGGGTCTAGATGGCTACTACAGAAGGTTCATTGCAGCGTTTTCAGGAATATCTCATTCCATCACTTCCTTGCAAAGGAAAGGGAAGAAGTTTCAATGGATAGAGGAATGTGAAGAGCGATTCCAACAATTGAAGCAACTGTTAACCAATGCTCCAATTCTAAAGATTGAATATCCAGATGAAGATTTTGTGGTTTGCACAGATGCATGCAAAGAAGGACTAGGAGGAGTCCTTAGTTAGAATGGATTTTTGATATGTTTTGAGTCCAGAAAATTGAAAGATCATGAAAAGCTTTATGCCACTCATGATTTGGAATTGGAAGCCACAGTGCACACTTTGAAGAAGTGGATGCACTACCTCATGGGAAAGAGGTTTTAGTTGAGGAAAAACCATAATGGTCTGAAGTATTTATTTGATCAACCTACATTGAATGCCAGACAGAGTAGATGGTTGGAATTCCTCTGTGAATATGACTTTGATATCAAGCACATCAAAGGAAAATAGAACAAAGTGGTTTGCACTCAGAAGGAACTTGCATGAACTACATGCTACAACTATTAGCAATTATCAGAAGGATCTTAAAGGCATAATTTTTGAGGCTGCAATAGTTGATTTGCAGTACATGGAATTGGTAACTAAATTGCAGCAAGGTAAAATGCAGCAGAAAGGTGAATATTATAAATTGGGAATTGATGGAATTCTCTTGTACAAAAACAAAGTTTATGTATGAAATTATCCAGAATTGAGGAGTGCAATTTTGAAAGAAATGCATAATATTCCTTATGTTGGACACCCAGGATATTAGAAAATAGTTTCAGCAGTCAAGAGCCATTACCATTGTCTAGGTATGAAGAAATAAATTGCAGAGTACATTGCCAAATGCTTGGAGTGACACCTAGCTGGTTTAGTGCAACCATTAACCATCCTTGAGTGGAATTGGGAAGTGGTGACAATGGATTTCATCACAAGATCGCCCATAACAAGCAAGCATCATGATGAAATCATGGTGGTAGTGGACAAGCTTACTAAAGCTTCCCATTTTATTCCATTGAAGACTACTCATAAGGCAACTAGTGTTGTTGATATCTATATGAAGGAAGTAGCACAATTGCATGGAATTCCTAAGACAATTGTGTCTGACAGAGAACCAAAGTTTACCTCGAAGTTTGGAGAGGATTGTTCGAGGGGTTCAGAATGAACTTGAACTTTAGCAAAGCCTATCATCCTGAGTCAGATGGACAAACAAAAAGAGTGAACCAAGTGATAGAAGATATGTTAAGAATGTATGTGATGGACAAACCATTTAAATGGGAAGATTATCTACACTTGGTAGAATTTGCCTACAACAATGGGTATCAAGCATCATTGAATATGAGCCTGTTTGAAGCACTTTATGGCAGAAAGTGCAACACCCTATTAATATGGGACAACCCAGCTGATAGGGAAGTGGTTGGGCCAGAGTTGCTCAAGGAAATGGAAGAGCAAATGCTGAAGATTAAACAGAATTTAAAGGTTTCCCAAGACAGGCAGAAAATCTATGTTGATAAGAACAGAACACACAGGGAATTTAAAGTAGGGGATCATGTATTCTTGAAAGTGAAGGCCAACAAAAGCTCCATGAAGTTGGGAAAATGTTCAAATTTGGCAGCTCGCTATTGTGGGCCGTTTGAAATCCTAGAGAGGATTGGTCCAATAGCTTATATGATTGCATTGCCTGCATCCATGACAATTCATAATGTATTTCATGTATCATTTCTCAAGAAGTATATACATGATGCTAATCATGTGATTTATTGGAATGTGATTCAGGTGGAGCAAGAATGCGCTTTGCAAGTGTAGCCTATGTGCATACTAGACTGGAAGAACATGCAACTTTGGAATCGAGTCGTAAATCTTGTAAAGGTTCAGTGGACCTAGTATGGTCCCAAGGACACAACATGGGAGCATGAAGATGCTATGCGGGAAGAGTACCCACATATTTTTTAATATTTTGGAAATCTTGTTGTTGATGTGAAAATAAGTTGCACTGAGGACAATGCAAAAATAAGGGGAGGGGATTGTAACACCCTAAGGCTGAGCCCCTGCTGAATTGTAATTATGTTTATAGGCTGGTGAGCTAAGTGCTTATAATCTGGAAGACTTATGTGTTTTTTAGGCTAGAGAGCTAGATGTTAAGGCCAATGAGCCTGATTTTGTATATGTAAATACTCACATCATTAATAAAATTACATTGTTGCGTCTATACCCTCCAAGAAAGAAATATTTATGGGGGACTAAGCTCCACTAGGTATGGAAATGGAAGGGGCTAAGTGTATAGGAATAGGGGTTAATCTAGAGGGATTACCTCTAAAGGAATAATATTATATTATTATTTCCTAGAGGTTAAGATTTGACATAACCGTGTTGTCCTGAGTTCCTGGGGAAGGGGAAAGAGTGTTAAGTGGATCTCATGCAGCTTCATAAAGACACGTGTCAACCTGAGCGCATGCAGTTATAGTTGGGAAAGACAACTTGTTGGGGGTTCCCTCATCATTCTCAACATCCTCACGATTCTCGCTAGGGTCACCACTCTGTCGGAAGCCATACTCCTCAGTGATGTGCACACACACTCATGCACTGAGCATGACCTCGATTATCGATCTATGAACAAACATGCACCGTGGAAACCTGCAGTCATACTTGAGTTATCCTGTGTATTTCTTGTGAAGCCCGATGCACCTGTATTTTCCTGAGCCTATATTGTGTCTTAATGGTTGGTTGTTGCTGCCAATGTAGTTCCTTGGCTGAGAATGACTTGATTCCATATTCTACGTCCTTACCCATTTTCGGTTGTTTCCATCACCTTACCCGTGTGTTGAGGAGCGAGTGTGAAGAAACAGGTTCTCAGGCCTGTGAGAAACTCTCTCCAGGTGAGAGAGTGTGTTGAGGAAGTGAGTTATCATGGAGGGAGTCCCATAGCATCTATAGTACTCTGAGACTTTCGGTCCATCTTGTTGCTGAAGCCCTGGAAGGGAGGTGGAAAATCGATGGACTTGTGATAGTGAAGGTGTACACTCTCGGGGTGGGACAGGTGTGTGAGGAATGAGGGTCTGTGGGCTGTGGGCGTAAGTGACTCCTGGGAGAAAATCCTTCTTATTGATCTGTGCAACTTTCTTGTTGTCCTTGCCAAGCCTAGGAATCCCTTGCCAGTGGAGTTTAGTCCTAGCTCGGGGGTGACCCACTGTTGAGCGTGATGAGAAGAGTGGTCTAAGGCTGGGAGGTTCGTGGAAGGTCTGCATGCAGTTGATGGTCATCAATTAAAAGATAAGTACCAATTCTTTGTTCATTTACATATTATGTTTTTGTACATGCTATATTTATGAGTATTGCATGTATATGTTGTTATATTTATGGTTTTGTATGTGATTACTGCATGTGTGCTTTTATTGTTATTTTTGCATTAAGCTATGTGATAGAAGAACATAAATCATCTGTTAAATATTGGTATGTGTTATTGTCTCTTCCGCATGAATAGGTGCATGGACAAAATGCTATAGTTGTTTAAATTACAATAGATAGATATGTATATAAATACATATGAATATAATATGTCATCTCTATTTATTCCTGTCAATTTTATATGTGAATATTTCCGCAAAAAAATTCGGTGGCATGGCCTGGCCTATTGGTTTAAGGTTGGGAACGGTCACAAAATGGTATCAGAGCAGAAAAACAAAGCTACAGTTGTTTAGGTAGTGTTACCTGGCAGAGGTGGAGGTCTAGGGACGTTACACTTCCTCTACCTTTTCTTATAGGAGGGGCTTCCACTACATCCTCACCCTCCTTCTTCAGGTTTTCTCCCTAAAAAATTCACAAAGGGGTAGCAAAATCCATGGCCACAGGGTTTTCCTAAGTGATTATCAGTGATCTCTTTCCAATGGTCACTTATTTGTCTCTTTGTTCGTCTAGATTCTAATGCAAGGTTGTGCAACCTCATAGACATATATATATATATATATATATATGTGTGTGTGTGTGTGTGTGTGTGTGTGTGTGTGTGTGTGTGTGTGTGTGTGTGTGTGTGTGTGTGTGTATTCCCTCCTTTCCATTCTAGGTATAAAAATATCCTTTCTTTCTATAGCATGGATGTAAACCATTATCTCCAATGATAACTCCTTGGACTCCATTTGTGCCCTACACATCAATCTCCCATGTGATGGTATTGGTTTCCCTTTGAGGTGGATCTACTTGAATGAGTTGAACCTTCCCCTATCCCATTGTCATATGTGATCTATCGTGCTAGTGAGCATACTTCTCCACATCTGCAACCCTAATAACATCATCATTAACACATGTTCCTTACACCCCATCCAATTGAATGAGTTGTGCTTTGTTGTTAGAGTATACATCTATAAAAAATAATTCATGATGTAATAAGTACAATTTTGTGTTAAATTTGTAGCTTTGGAAGGTGTCTTTGCATAAGCCTTGCATCTAGGCATGCAGAAGACAAATTAATTATTACCCATTTCAACATTTTTATTTTATCCTAAGTCTAACTTAGGAAAAGCATAATAATTATTTAATTAATTATTATTGTCTTTATAACTCAGATTTCCTAAGTTTCTAACTTAGGAAATTAATATTTCTTTTAACGATATTTCTTAACAGTTCCGGAAAGATCCAAAAAAGGGGAAATAGAGTGAAGAAGAAGATAAATAGCTAAATGGGGTGAGTAAAAGATACATTGATAAAAAAGAAAGAGAGTCAATTTCACTGATGAAAGAGGGAGAGTTTGGAAGCTGGGAGTGAGTCCAAGTTCAAGGCCATACACAACAACAAGATAGGGTTGTACCAGGCTGTACAACAACACCAATAGAGGGCATGTTCTGAGTTGATTCAAGGAGCGGAGGGAGGACAAATTTTTTGGGTAGTAGAGGGATGAGTTTTTGGTCGTAAAGGGTAGAGTTCTGGGTTGTACAGGTCCGCATTTGTTGGGCCATACTGGGTTGAATTTACTGGGTCGTACAAAATTGAAATGGTTGGGTCGTACTAACAAGAAGAGGGCAAGTTCTAGGCTATAATATTTTTCTGTAATTACTATTGTATTGTTTTTCCTTTGAATCCAATAAAAATCCCCCCTTTGCTGGTTTCCCCCACACTAGGGTTTCCAGGGTAAACAATTTGTTAAATTTTTATGTTCTTGGTTTCATTTTCTACTATGAAAATGTGTTAGAACTCAATTGTATTTTGTTTGCATAATTTTCATATTTAGAGTGTTAAATTAAATCTAGGTTGTAATTATTGGCACACTAAATATGTTGTTGAGTTTTGAAAGTTTAACATGGTGTTAGTCCCTAAAGTTGCACTCGACTGGTAAGGGCAAGCTAGGGCATCATTGATTTTATTGCAAAGTATTTTTTATGGTTTTATGATTTGGTTTTGGTTTAATGGTTGAAAACTAGGTCAAGCTTACAACATGGCATGAAAATCAAGATTAAAACATTGCATATCCCACTGGCTAAATAATAGGTAGAGACATTGATGGAGTAAACCAATTCAAGAAAAGAAAGTGAAATCTTCAATTTGTCAATTTCACAAAGTTTGGTTTCAATATATCATAAAGAAACAGGGGTATCAACTTGAAATCATTACTTGAAAATTATCTCTACAACAAAGTCTTCACTGTATAAATTAACATTCAAGAACCAAAAGCATTGCAATTTGAATAATAAATTCAAGCATGAAAATGAAATAATAGAGTAGAAAAGAGAAGGTCTAACCATCCATATTCCTTTGCTATTAAGTGTCAATTGAGCATACATGCCTTTACCAAAAATCTCCACAAAAAGTCTGTATAGATCTCCAAATTTTCGACCCCCATAAGGTATGTCTTCTGTCTTTTTAAAACAACTATGAAACTACCAGATCCTATTATCTAGGACAACTTTAAATCACTAGAATCAAAGAGTATCCAGATCCTAAATTATATCACTAAAAAATGAGCTACTATTTCCAAAATAGTCCACAGCTCAACAACTTAATATAACAAACATTGGCAGCAATACTCTACAAAATAGAGATTTTGTTTGACTCTGTAAAGCAGCTCGATATCTTAGCATCTCCTTGATCAAAACCTGTATTATTTTCCAAATCTCATGGAGCACCTTTAAAAAAAATTGTAACCAATCTTGATGTTACCTTTAAGATAAAATCGAAGCAGAGGCTTTGGCATTTTTCTGCTTGAGCTTTGTGGTTAACACAACATTGTGCTAGTAAAGTCTAAAATTGATTTCCCTGTGTTCCTTAAGCAACGCCCTTTGCTCCTTCTTCTTCTTTTTAAGACTTTGAATTCTTTCCTGCTGGCGAGCATTCCATTGTTCTACTTGCATCTTTTCTTTCTTTAATTGTTTTATGGTTTTGTGAAATTCTTTAATATTTTCCTTATCATTTCTTATCTCGACCCTGAATCCTGAACAATATTCAGAGGGTGCAGTTTTATTCAGATTTAAACTAACACTGTGTTCTTTGGCTTTAACCTGATATTTTTAAATCAATTCTGAGCTATGTTCTTCTTCAGAACTTGATGAATCCATAGCTCCAGGTACATCTGGTAAGTAATCTGAATCTTCCATGTAATCCTGTGTTTCTTCATGAAATTCACTGATGCCTTTAGCCATATCTTTAGCCTTAGATAATCTATTTGAAGCTCTTGTTACAGGGCCTGTAGGTGGTGTAAGTTTTTCTTTTCCTTTGCTGACAGATTTCTTGGGAAAAGGAGTCTTCTTTGCTTTTTTCCTGGTGCTTGTTTCAACCTCCTCAGAATCATCATCTATGATTATGGTGTTTTCTTCCTTAATGGAAAGATTGAACGTTGCTTTTGAGTTCAGCCTGTACTTATTAGTATCTCTGGTTGAATTTCTCCGAGGTTTTTGTGATACACACACACCCTTTTTCCTTTTTCCTTTGACTGCAACATTCTTTTTTCTAGTGGATGACATTTCAATCTTGACTGCAGTTTGATCAATGGGATCATTTTCTGACTCTGTCTCTTCTTTGACATCTTCCTCAGGAAGCACCTCATGTTCGGGCTCCCATCTATGTCTTTTACCCCTGCTCTTTTTAGTTACCTTGCTATCAGAAGATTCATCTTTTACAGGGTTTTCATCAGCAACATCTTGATCCTGTTTAATAGTTTTCTTCCCTCTGCTCTTTTTTGACTTATTTGATTTAACAATAGGTTTCAAGGATTCCGTGAGCCAATTCCAGGGCTTTTGTAGTTCATTTAGGGCAGACATAACTAGGTTTTTAATCAGGACTTGATGGAACAAACTACCCTTGGCATTAGTGGAAATAGATTGTACCTTCTTGGACATTTTTGTCAAACTTTTAAGTAGGAAATAAGGAAGGTTTCAAGGGTAGTCACCATTTAGATGCATCAATATTCTGATATGATAGATATAAATCAAAGAAAACCTCTCTTTGCAGGTGATGTATCTATGAATCACCACCAGGGCAGTGTGCCATTCGGGTTGGACCCAGCTGCGAGGAATTCCCCTTATCCAATCCGGATTCTGCTTCTCTGGAAGGAGGAATTGATTCACAAACTCAGTGACCACGTGTTCCTTCTTCCACCATCTTTCCCCTCCAACCACGAGCCTGCAAGCCTTGGCTATAGTCTTCTCTGTCACCAGCATTAACATTTTGCCTATTTCGACTTCATGACCATTGAAATTCAAAGAAAATTCCAAGGAAAATCATTCATCATATCCTTGAAATGTAGTGAGGAACTCAAACCACTCGGCGTCTCTGAATCTTTGAGCCATTTGAGTGTAGGCTTCAAGGAGTTCGGCACCTTCTGGTTCGATTTTGGCCACTTGTCCACTATGCTTTGGTGACATTTCAACTCAAATCTGCAACTAACACCCTCGAGTTCCGAATTTCCTGCCTGCAATTGCTGATATGCCTGATGCTTTGAATGGATGCTTGCATTTCTTCCTACAGGGTTGAACTTAAAACAACTCGAACTGATCACATAATAATCATTAAATAACAGGGGATCTTGAAATGAACCCTGCGCGTGTGTATAGCGATTATGTTCTGAACATGCTGGATTTAGATATGATTACCAAATTCTCGTGGGAACACACGAACTCTTAGCTCATGATCTCATTATCATAACTAAATCGGGATAGTAGGCACACGATTTGGCATGATTATTTGGTGCTACGGGAATAGGCTTATTCCCGTAGCGTGTTTTGACAATTTAAAATTTGAAATTCCAACGGCATAAAGGAGACACTTCTATTTTAAACAATGTTTTTCATAACCAAAACTCAAACAAATCATCAAAAATTAATGCAAACCATGAAATATAAAAAATCTTAAAAAATGAAAACAGCTGAAAACGGAAAATGAGGGATGGGTAAGGAGGGTTTTAGGACAAGGGTTTCTTACTTAAACCAAGACAAAAGTAGAGACTAACACATAGTATCAGAGCTCAACCTATGAATACAAGACAACCAAGTGTGTTTCACAGGGTGTAAAACCAGAAATTACTTGCAGTAGAGAAAGTTGAGCAACCAAGGAGGGAAAGTGAGCTAGGGATTCATTGAAATGACAAATGCAGGGTTAAGATTTAAAGATAGAATTGAGGGTGCTTCAAACTTCCGTCCATGGAGAGAGTGCATATATCTAGTTCTAGAAGAACAGGGGGTATGAGAGTTCGTTGAAGGAACCCCAGTACCCCCAGTTTATCCAACAAATCTTGCAGCTCATATAAGAAAGGATGTGAAGGAAAGAAGGATAAGCATTGATGCTGTGAAGGACCACATAATTCCTCACCTATCAGGGAATAATATAGGCAAGGAGATGTGGGAATATTTTACCAAGTTGTATCAATCATACAACTAGAGTAGAAAGATGATGCTCAAAGAGAAACTCAAGAGCACCAAGATGGACAAGGGAGACATCATTGCCTCCCACCTCACCAAATTTACTCATATTAAAGATGAGATGGCATCAATAGGGGAATTTGTGGATGAGACTGAGATGGTGATAATATCCTTGAATGGCTTCACTAAACAATGGGACATGTTTGTCTGAGGAGTAGTGGCATGGGAGAAAATTCCCAATTGGGAAAGGTTGTGGGACAACTTTACTCAGGAGGAGATGTGAATTGGGTCCTCACATGCAAGCTGACTAAGAGTTTAAGATGAGGATAATATTTCCCTAGTAGACAAGGGAAAAACTGTAGCAAAAAAGGGCTCCAGTTGAGGTCAAACCTCAAAGGGTGAAAAGAGGAAGGATTTAAGCAAAGTAAAATGCTTTTCTTGTCACAAACCAGGAAATTATGCCAGCCAGTGCCCAACCAAGAAGAACGGAAATAAGAAGTCACAAGTGGTATCTTCAATCTCATCAGAAGTAGATTATTTCGCAGCCAAATTTGAAAATGAGTTTTCACTCATTGCATGTTTTTCTAGCTCAACCAACAATGGGGTGTGGTATATTGATAATGGAACCTTTAGTCACATGATTGGAGTGCATGACTACTTATCTAGTCTAAAGGAGAAGGATATGGACCTCTATATTGATATGGGAAACAATGCCAAGTGTCAGGTAGAAGGCCATGGGACAGACACATTTTAGAGGGAGTATGGGAAGCCATTGATGGTGAAGGACGTGTTGTATGTTCTGGGGATGGAAAATAATATTATTTTAGTTTCGATCTTGGAGGACCAAGTTTATGTGGTCACACTCCATGCTGGTAAAGTGTACATTCGGCCCAGGGACTCCAAGACAAACAAAGTGATATGATTTAGGAGAGAGAAGTTATATATGCTTCAGTTTGAGATAGCCTGAGCATTGGTGAGCAACACTTGTGACATGGTCGATTTATGGCATAGGAGGATGACATATTTTCATCATGGAGAACTCAATGTGCTCAAGGAGATAGTAACTGGTCTTCCAGAACTTAGCACAAAACATCATGAGGTATGCAAAGGGTATGCATTGGGGAAGTATACCAAAACAACTTTCCCAAGCAGTGACAACAAGTCAAGGGGAATTCTATATTTTATACACTCAGACATATGTGGGCCCATGTCCTTAGTATCCTTGAGTGGATACAAATATTATTCCACCTTCATCGATGATCATTCCAGGAAAACTTGGATCTATTTCATGAAGACCAAGGGCAAGGTCTTCAGTTAGTTCCAAGAGTTCAAAGATCTTGTTGAGAATCAGACGAGAAGGAAGATCAAGTCACTAATATTTGACAATGGAGGTGAGTACACCTCAAAGGCCTTCAAGGATTTTTGTGCAGGTGTTGGGATAAAGAGTGAGTTGATTTTTCCATACAACCCTCATCAAAATGGGTTGGCGAAAAGGAAAAACGAGGCCATAGTAGGGATTGCAAAGGAAATGCTATATGATCAGGATCTTCCTAAGTTCTTATGGGTAGAGGCTTGCAACATTTCATTCTAGATACAAAATAGGATTCCTCACAGGGTGTTGGGAAGAAAGACACTTGAGGAGATCTTTACAAGGAAGAAACTATAGGTTGGACACTTTTGGATATTTCGATTCCTAATCTATTGTCATGTCCCTTTAGAGAAGAGGATGCAACCTGAGGCCATTAATGAGACAAGGATCTTCGTTGGATACAGTGAAAATTCTAAGGCATACTGAGTCTACATTCCAACATTGAGAAAGACATTTGTTAGGAGGGATGTGAAGTTTGAGGAGGATAGAGACCTTAGACAGACACATCATATTGTTTCAGCAGTAGTAGGGGATCAAGATCTTCAGACTTGGAAGGATGAGGAGACACATGTTACAGATACTTGTGGAAGTATAGATGTTCAAACTTCAGAGTAGGATGAGGAGCATGAGGCTCCTCTGGTTCAGGATACTCCTTCCACTTCCATGAGGGGGAAGAACAGATGGGTTGAACAGAATTTTAGAGAGGCTTAGGAGTACGTGGGTTCTCCTATGATGTCTATTAGGGAAATTAGAGCACCACAAAGACTTTCGATCTACATGGATCTGATGAGCGAATTGTTAGAGGCTAAGCCTCCTAGATTTCAAGAGTCATCACAACAACAGGTATGGTGAGATGACATGATGGAAGAATATGTTTCCATCATGAGGAATGACGGATGGGAGGTTTTTCCACAACTTGAAGGGAAATCGTTGATAGGCTCAAAGTAGATTTACAAGATCAAGCACGTTGCGGATGGAAGTGTGGAGAAGTTCAAATCCAGGTTTGTGGCTAAGGGGTTATCTCATAAAGAGGGAGTTCATTATGATGAGACATTCACTCCAGTATCCAGGTACACTTTGATCAGGGTCGTGATTTATATTGTAGTTGATATGGGGTGGAGGATCCATGAGATGGACGTGAAGACGACCTTCCTTAATGGAATCATTGAGGAAGAAGTGTGCATTGAGAAGCTAGAGGGTTTTGAGGTACAGGGGATGGATTCCCACATGTGTAGACCAAAGAGAGATTTGTATGGGCTCAAGAAGGATCCTAGGGCATGGTATTGGAGGATAAACAACTACTTGCAGGGGATGGGATTCAACAAGAGTGAGGTGGATTCAAACCTCTACTACATTATTGTTGGAGGTGAGCCACTCATTCTTGTGTTATATGTATATGACATGTTTCTCATAGGTTAAAAAAACATCATAGATGAATGCAAGAGGGACCTTGATTCGGAGTATGAGATAAAGTATTTCATGCTAATGCACTAGTTTATGGAATTAGATGTGTGGAAGATAGATGGGAATAGTTTTTTGGGTCATGGAAAGTATGCAGTGGAGGTACTTAAGAGATTTGGGATGTAGGATTGTAGGCCTATGTTGACACCAATGGTGACCAATTGGAATAATATTAATTCTTCCATATCAGAGGCAATGGAACCTACCTTATACACAAATTTGATTGGATCTCTCATGTATTTGGTCAATACCAAACCAAACATTTGTTTTGTTTCCAACACACTCAGTCAGTTTATGGTTGAGATAAGGAGAGTACATTGGGTGGCAGCAAAACATGTTCCGCATTATCTGTGTGGCACTATGGAGTATGGACTGAACTATGTCCAAGGATATGGAGTGAAGGTGATGGGATATACAGATGTAGACTGGGCAGGAAGTACAGTTGATAGGAAAATCACTTCAATGTGTTTTCTCATCTACGGATATCGAGTTGTGTCTTTGTTGAATAGGTAAAAAAGGTCAGTAGCATTGATCTCTATCGAGGAAGAGTAAATGGAAACAAACTTAGCAACATGTGAGGTTATTTGGCTTCGAAAATTGCTCATGGGATTGTTTGGACAAGAGTTGGAGGCGATTTTTATAAAATGTGATAATCAAAGTTGCATCAAGCTCTCTGAAATCCAGTGTTCCATGACATATCCAAACATATTGACATCAGATTTCATTTCATTAGGGATTGTGTTAAAAAGGGACAATAAAGCTACAATATGTACCTATAGGTGAGCAAGTTGCAGACATCCTCACAAAGGCCTTGATGAAAGTGTTAGAATATTTATACACTTATGAGTTAGTTACGATCTACTCTGTATAATGTATCATTAGGTAAAAGTGTGTTTCTTAGTGTATTTCTTTAGTATGCATTAATATGCATTTGTAGTTAGGAAATCTAAAGGTCACGATATGTTCCTGACATAGAGTGATCTGACGGTTCATATTCTCCTCGATCTTAATGACCATTGATCCATGGCTTAACACTCGATTCATCCATGATCTCTATTTAAAGAGCATGGAGGGTCATTTGTTGATGATCGATATTGAGAAACTCTCTTGTAGAATCTCTCTGTAATATTTTTCTTTTTCATTAATAAATTTATCCATGTGGTTGTGTTGGCCGGGGCCGTGGATGTTTCCCTATAGGGGTTTTACCATGTTAAAAAATCGACGTGTTGATATTTTATATGGTTCTTTCATTGGTTACTAAAGGTGTTCATCCTCTATTGGAATACCTATGTTGTCGAACATGGTATTAGAGCATGTTTGAAGACCCATCCTATTGTAGATCGAGATCATGAAGACGAGTTGCCTCATCTCCATTTTCTTCCATTTGCATACATTTATGGGATGAGAGGATTGTTCTATTGCGTTCATAGTGCTTGTTTAAGTCAAGAATGATTTTTCGTTTCACTCGAAAAGGTTTTTGTTTGCCCAATATACAGCCATTTCAACGAGCTCTAGAGGTACAAAGCCTGAATACGCCCTTTTTAAATTTTTGCAGAATATTATTTCGATTTTATTTCGGTTTTATATTGTTTGTTTCTAGGTTGCTACTCTTTTAGATCTACGTATGCTCTTTTCCCCGCACCCTATGTGATCTCGACAAATCAGAAACATATAGGAAAAGGTGCATTTTCTGGGTAAGCTAACCAAGATCTAACCCTTGTTGTCATCGAGGAGTAAAATTTGTTTCTTGTGTGAAAAGATTTTTTATGAGCATGCTCTCCAAGGCCATCATCATCAACAACAACAACAACAAAAACACCCCCAATCCTCTTGCTAAACAATACAATATGTTTTTATGTCCCACTTAGTTAAAAGTTTCCTTATTAAGTAAAAGGTCTTTAGTTCAAGTCTCTCTTTTTGTTACTTTTTTTGAAAAAGTTCATGCTCCATTGTAAAGTATATTTCACTTCAAGTATAAAAGTGAATCACTATAAGTAGCGTTAATATTTTATTTTAGAGTTATTTATTTTGCATGCAACTTTCTTTTATAAAGTAACTTCATTGTAAAAGTGTTCCCCACTTCTTTTTATAAAAGTGGGTCACTTCACAAATCAAATTACACCACCACGTGGTCCTTTGGTTACTGTTTATGCTTTTTTTTTTAAAGGGCATGACTTTCACATCCGAATTCCATTTTCAGTGCTGTTTTTTCTTAAATCCCCTGATTTTTCAAGATCTTCCCATCCAGATCATCGGTTTCAGTTTTTAAATCAAATATTATCTACATATTTAATATGGGTTCTTCCAGTAATCTTTTTCTTACTAGCACCAACTACTTCCAATGGAAATCCCATATGGATGATTTATTAAGAAGTAAAGACTTGTACCATATTACCTTGGGAAAGGAAAAAGAACCCACTAATGCTTATAAGAAAGTCAAATGGGCTAATAGGAGTGACGAAGCACGTGGACTGATCGGAATGTCCATCTCTCATGATTTAAGGTTCCACCTTAAAGAAATTGATGACCTCAATGAAGCTTGGGAAAAGATTGAATCTATGTTTGGTAAACACAATATTATTCGAGCACATCGGTTAGAAAATCAAATACTGACTTTAAGTCCAAATGATTTTTCTTGCATTGAATACTATATAGATCTAAGTTTAAAACACTCATAATTTTATGTGAATAATGTGAGATAAAGTTGGAGGAAGAGCGTTGCATCTGTATTATTCTTTCTAAGCTAGGTAGTGCATATTTTGTGTTTGTATCTACCTTTTATGCCATGAGAGAGGCTCTAGGGAAAGCTTATCAAAATCCCACTCTTGAGTCCTTTTGTGATGCTTTTATTAGAGAGCAAGATAAGCTTGTACAAATTGAAGTGATCAACACTACAGGTAGCTCCAACAAAGCCTTAGTTGCCCAACAGGAAGATAAACCCAAGAATCCCAAGAAGCAACATCCTCACCACAACAACAAGCAACATAAGAGTCTCAAACCCACTCAAACAAATTCAACTCCTAATAGTGACAAAAGAGAAAAATCTAAAAATAAGAAGACTAACAGACATTACAATTTTTGTGATAAAGATGGTCATGATGAGTCCAAATGTTTCAAGAAGATGGAAACTTTAGAAGTAGCAATAAAGAATCACAACATCAGTATTGATTCTATTTCTTCTTCTTCTTCTCATGGACATTGACTTTCTGGTTCTGGTTTCTCCTTCTATGTGACTTCTACTTCTTCTTTTGATGAGTGGCTTATTGAGTCTGGAGCATCTTATCATACAACTAAGGATAAACACATATTTTCTTCTCTAAATAAATGTAACACCAAGAAAATATTTGTTGGTGATGATAGATCTCTTAGTGTTGTAGGATCTGGAATAGTTCATGTAGATAATGGTCATTTCAATGATGTATTATGTGTTCCAAGTATTTCTTGTAACCTTCTATCAGTATATCAAATCACTCATTCAGGTGAAGGTAAAAATATAGAGTTTTCACCTCACCAAGTTGTAATCAAGGATCTAAAATATCCTAAGCATGTTCTTGCAACTAGAATTGTTGATGATATTAACAAGTTGTACAAGTTTGACAACTTTGGGTCATCATCTTTTCCATCAGTTTTTGTTTCTCATAACGATGACTTGCGCAAAATTTGGCATGAGCGGTTTGGTCATCTAAACTATTGCTCATTGCAACAAATATCTAATCAACACATGGTGACTAGTCTTCCTCTTGTTTCATGCAAAGATGGTGTTTGTGCCAGTTGTGTTCTTGGGGAAAATCAACGGGACAGTTTTGACAAACGTGCCTCTTGGCATGCCTCAGGCCCTTTGCATCTTGTTCATAGTGATTTGTGTGGTCTACTTTCTTCTCCATATTTTTTTGGGTGCAAGTATTTCTTAACTTTCATTGATGACTTTTCCAGATGTACTTGGTTTTACTTCTTAAAACTTAAGAGTGAAGTTTTTGACCTACAAGGCCCTTATAGAAAAGCAATCTGAACATCAAATTCAAAGGTTAAGAACAGATAAAGGAGGAGAATATGTGAACAATAATTTTACAAGTTACTACACTACACAGGGCATCCAAATGCAACACATTGTTCCATATACACCACAACAAAATGGTGTTGCTGAGAGAAATAACCACACATTAAAAGAAATGGCTAACTATATGATCCAATCTAAGGGATTGAGTCTAAAGTATTGGGCGGAAGCCATCAACTGTGAAAATTACATAGTAAATCACACTCCCACAAAGGCTCTTAAAAATATAACACCAAAAGAAGCTTGGACTAAAATTAAACCAGATGTAAGTCACTTTCGTGTATTTGATAGTATAGCATGGTCTCACATTCCTAATGAGAAAAGGAAAGCATTGCAGTCTAAAAGTGAGAAGTGTATATATGTTGGTTATTATGAAGATGTCAAAGGTTATAGACTTCGTCAACCACATTCTAATGAAATTATTAATAGAAGAGATGTTAAATTTGATGAAATTCTCTTGGCCTGCGAGCCTAATTTGACGATTGTGCCTTATTCGTCCTGCGAGACATCTTCGACATTTGTGCCTTATTTAATTCTAGTTTCTTCTTCAGATAATGACAATGAGGATTAAATCCACCTCTACCTACTCACCTTCCTCCAGCTGAGTCCTTTGAACCTAAACCAACACCAGCTCCACCGCTTCCTATATGGGTTCGTTCAACATGAGAAGCAACTGGTGCTCTTTTCGGTGATCCTTCATATCAACATCAGACACATTCACAAGTCCACCGAGCCTCTTCTCTTTTGGCTCAAGTTTCAGAGACTCATGATCCAGAGACATTTGCAGAAGCTTTAGGTCATCCATATTGGGATACAACAATGAATAAAGAGTATCGTTCTTTAATGGAAAACAATACTTGGGATCTTGTACCTCTTCCAATAAGAAAAATTGTCATATGTAAATGGGTCTACATAACTAAGTATGCATCATATGGAAGTGTTGAAATCCACAAGGCTCGATTAGTTGCCAAAGTATTTTCCCAAGTTGAAGGAATTGACTATAATGAAACCATTTCCCCTATAGCTAAAATGAATTCCATCTGCCTTGTTCTTTCCCTTGTTGCTTCACATAAATGGTAGGTCCATCACATGGATGCTAAATCCTCCTTCTTACATTGATATTTGCAAGAAAAAATCTACATGGAACAACCTCCTAGCTATGTCCAGAATGACTCTAGCCTTGTTCGTTTCCTTAAGAAATCTCTTTATGGTCTTAAGGAAGCTCCCTGAGCTTGGTATGCCAAAATGGACAACTTTCTTATTGACACTTGATTCTCTAGATTCCATTTTGATCCTAATGTCTATACCAAGAAAGTAGGAATTCATATCATAATCCTTGTCCTTTATGTTGATGACCTTATCCTTACTGGTAGTGACTCAAAACTTTTAAACCATGTGAAAACCAGCCTTAAGAATAAATTTGAAATGGCAGACTTAGGATTTTTGCACTATGTCCTTGGACTCCAAGTTTTGCAAACCAATAAAGGAATTTTTATTTCCTAGTCTAAGTATGCTTGTGACCTTCTTTGTCGCTTTCACATGGAATATTGTAAACCAACCCCTTCTCCCTTCCAGTCTGGAGTCAAGATTGCTAACACTTTTACTTCTCCCGAAGTTGATGCCACCTTGTACTGTCAATTAGTTAGTATCCTCTTATACTTGAATCATACCCATACTGATATTTCCTTTGTTGTTGGTCATGTTTCCTGGTATATGAAAACACCCCATGAAATCCATTGGAAATAATCTAAAAGGATACTTCTCTATGTCTGTGGTACAGTTCATTTAGGGATACATTACAATTCAGGGGGCACTCCTTTATTGGTTGGTTTCACTGATTCAGATTGGGTCGACGACCTTGATGATCGAAATTCTACTGCAGGTTATGTTTTCAGCCTTTGTTCAGGACCTGTCACTTGGGTTTGTAGGAAACAACAGGCTATTGTACTTTCTTTAGTAGAAGCAGAGTATCGAGCAATGGTAAATGAAAGTCAGGAAGCCTTGTGTCTTCGAAAGATCCTTTCAGAGTTTGGATTCCAGCAACAACATCCGACCAGCCTTTGGTGCGAAAATCAAAGTTCCATCAAGCTCACCAAGGACCCAGTGCAACATCAACGCAACAAACACATCGAGCTACACATGCACTTCATCAGAAAGATCATTCATGATCAAGTTATTGAAGTGCTCTTTTTCCCTACAAAAGATCAAGTTGCAGACATTTTCACAAAGTCTCTTACAGAAGCGAAGTTTTTCAAACTTCGATCTACGCTAGGAGTTCAAGAAGTTGTCATCAAGGGGGGATAGGCTCTAATTCTTCCTTCCTTCTCTTATTGTTTCACTATTGTAAATACTTCAATCCTATTCCAAGTTGTTCTTAAGGGGGGATGTTAAGATATTTAGACACTTAGGAGTTAGTTAACATCTACTTGGTCTAATGCATCGTTAGGCAAAAGTGTGTTTCTTTAGTATGCATTAATATGCATTTGTAGTTAGGAAATTCGATGGTCACGATATGTTCCTGACATAGAGTGATTCGATGGTTCATATTATCCTCGATCTTAATGACCATTTATCCATGGATTAACACCTAATTGGTCCATGATCTCTATTTAAAGAGAATGGAGGGTCATTTTTTGATGATTGATTGTGAGAAACTCTCTTGTAAAATATCTCTGTAATCTTTTTCTTTTTCATTAATAAGCTGCTCCAAGTGGTAGGGTTGGTTGGGGCCATGGATGTTTCCCTGTAGGGGTTTTACCATGTCAAAACATTGGTGTGTTTATCTTTGATATGTTTTTGTGATTGGTTATTGAAGGTGTTCATCCTATGTTGGAATACCTGTGTTGTCGAACAAAAATGCAAGTTTATCTTCTTCATGGACAAATTGGGGATGGTGCAGAACACCTTCCTCACTAAGAGGGAGTGTTAAATTTGTAGCTTTGGAAGGTGTCTTTGCACAGGCCTTGTGTCTAGGCATGCATCAGACAAATTAATTATTACCCATTTCAACAATTTTATTTTATCCTAAGTCTAACTTAGGAAAATCATAACAATTATTTAATTAATTATTATTGGCTTTATAACTCATATTTCCTAAGTTTCTAACTTAGGAAATTAATATTTATTTTAATGATATTTCTTGACTCTTTCAGAAACATCCAAAAAGGGAAATAGAGTAAAGAAGATAAATAGTTGAAGGGGGTGAGTAAAGGATACATTGAGCGCAGATAAAGAGGGTCGATTTGGTTAAGGAAAGAGGGGGATTTTGGCAGCTAGAAGTGAGGCCGAGTTCCAGGATGTACACAACAGCAAGAGAGGGCTATACCAAGCCGTAAAACAACACCAGTAGAGGTCGTGAGTAGAGACGATTCAAGAAGCAGAGGGAGGTTGAATTTATTGGGCCGTACAAGGCTGAATTTGTTGAGTCGTACAACACTGAATTGACTGGGCTATAATGGAAAAAAGAGGGAAATTTCTAGGCTGTGATACTTTTTTGTAATTGTTGTTGTATTATTTTCCCTTTGAAGCCAATAAAAATACCATAATTTCTAGTTTTCCCCACATTGGGGTTTCTAGGGTAAAAATTTTGTTAAATGTTTATGTGCTTGTTTTCATTTTCTGCTGTGCAAATGTGTTAGAACTCAGTTGTATTTTTTGTTCATAATTTCCATATTTAGAGAGGTAAATTAGATCCGAGTTGTAATTATTGACACACTAAATCTGTTGTTGAGTTTTTAAAGTTTAACATCTTGTTTGAGCTATTATTTGGAATCCGATTTTGCATTTTCTAAATCTTATTTCCCATTTTTGGAATCCATTTTTGCATCTTTTGATATGATTTTGACTTTCAAACCAAATTTTTCACTTTGGAGACCCCAATTTTGGACTTTGGAAACATCGATTTTTACCTATCTCTAAAAGGGCTCAAACTAAAATAAGTCCAAGATTAACAAATGGGTGTTAAAGGTGATATTAATGTGATCATCTACAATGTATTTCACCCTGTTAGATGATCACTATCCTCACCATTGTTTTAATTGTTATTATATATTTTGAAAGGCTTTCAAGGAAACCTACTATAAACATATGAAGGCATACCATCTATTGTTTGTTTATGTCATGTGTTTGCATAATATTTGAGAGAGAGTAAAAAAAAAGTCTTGATAGATGTATGCTTTTATTATATGTAATGGAGGATTAAAGTTTGTTTAGGCTAATATAAAACCTAAATTATTGTATAATAATAATGGGATGATGCAAACACATAAACTCACTTCAAAGGTAGACTTAAAGGTTAAATCAATTGATTGAACTATCCAATCTAGTCTCTTAAGATTACAAGATGATATTATGGATAACTAGCGATTAAAATACCCTATATTCAACCCATTATCAAACATTAACATAAATTATACAAACAAAGACACTTGTTTCTTTAAATATTTGATATTCATAATGTTTAATCTACATAAAAACCCTAAGTGCACCCCTACTTATAATAACAGGATAAAACTTGAAATGTTAAACTTACATATAATTATACCTAACTATGAGTTTAGTAACCCAATAGATAGTGGAGTGTTCAAAGGATAACACAATTTTCGGAAGACTTTATCAAAATGCATTTGGGTACTATTAAGCATTGCACCATGTTCTTATCTCCTCTTAATCTCACGGCTACTCGAACTCAATACATAGCTACAAGTAATCAAATGAACTACCAGACGATGGTTGAGGGATAGTTAGTACTTACAATAGGCAAATTGACCAACACTTGATTGACATGAAAATTTGGCTTGTTAGGATAAAATTAATTCAATCCCCATAGATTTAAATATGAATATGATAGAAATCAATATCATATATAATTAATTCAATCACAAATTCAAAAAAGCGTAGTCTAAAAGTGTTACTATTTGGATATTTTTTAGTCATATTTTTCTAACCATTTTTGCCAAAAATTTAGATAAATTGTTGAAATTTCAAATATCAATTGTTAAGATTGCACAATCCAGGTGCAATAAGAGTTTTTTATGGTGCTAAATTCATTTATGCATTCAAAAATGCAATTTCACCAAAAATTATCCAATCGTATAATGTTTAGACTTCTCCAAATTTAAAATCCATTTTGAGAAAAATCAAAACCAAATTTCAGAGTCGTGTTGAATCACACTCTACACTATTTGTGATGATATTTGTAGAGGAAAATACCATGGGTGGACATCTTGAGTGGTGTTCCTTTTTTCCTAAAGGGTTATTTCAACATCTCGAGTGGTGTTCCTTTTGTCCTAAAGGGTTAGTTAAACTCAATGTCAATGATTACTCTTATGTAGTCATTTGTAGATAACCTAAGGAGTTTGGGTTTGTATAAGTCTACTACTAGGTTTTAGGGTTCAAATCTTAAATGGAGCTTTCTTTTGTGGCTAGGGTTTATCCTAACCGTTGCTCAGTTTTTTGTTTCTATCAAGTGGAATCTACGCTACCTGGAGGTCGTCCAGTGGGAGTCGAGCTCTAGCCACCTAATTGTTGGTGGGAGCTAAGTATTAGATATCAACCAACCACAATTGTCGCGCAACTTTGTTCATTGATATAACATGCATAATACTTTCATTTACATAAGTATATAGTTCTATTCATACTTTCTAAAAGGTATAAGGGAAATGAATGATGGCAAGCGAACATATTGGGAGAAGTTTATTTCCAAAATAGACGCAGAGGGAACATAGATCCGAACATAGGGTGTAAAATATTTATTGTCGATGTTAGGGAGAAAGAAGACAAAACTCCTTTGTTTCTGATCATTCAAAAGAAGCAAATAAATTTAGGTTGAGTAGTAATTATGGCATATAGTTTGGATCACAGCTGTAAACTGGCGTGAATATGACATCGATCACAATATTTATGGTGACATCAAAGGTATCATCATGGCCCCAAATTAGTTTAGAGATAAGGTTCAAAAGGATGGATAGAATAAAAATGGGAAAATAATCAACAGAAGTTGAGAATCCTTATCATGGTATTGGGGTATATGATTGTATTTTTCTGTGTGGTTTTTGACGGGGATATAGGAAACCTAGGGTTTCCATGACTTATATTCAATTTTTTTGATCAAGAGCTTCATATTCATGTTTGATATCCATGAAACCATCACTCTAGCAATATGGAGGTCGATCTAGTTGGATGGAAGTGATGAACCTCTCACATGGAACAATAGAGGATGAAGTCCAACTTTTGGACTACTCAGAGTACTCACTCTCTCAGGACCAAATGTTCTGCACACCTTCGTTGTTGGGAGACTTAGAAACTAAGTTCTCTATAAACATGGTTTTTTTTTTGGATAATCCTTCTCTAAATAATACCATAGAAAAGTGGATCAGGCATCATTTACTAGAGTTTGGTCCCATTGGTTTCAAGGAAGATCAAATCTATCCTCACAAGCCTTTTTTTCCTTCCATGTTGGCATTGAAGGGTGGATCCCATGTGAATGATTTTACTATTGGGTGCTTTCCATATGTGTCCATTACTCTCGTCTTCGATATTAGTCATTATGACTTGGTCGATGGAAGATATTCATACTATATTGTGATTCTAGGGTTTTGGGGGGAGAAACTAGAACTTGTAGAGTTGCAAAGTTGTCATCCCAAGGTCCATAATATCTCCATTAGTAGGATGAAAAAGGGTAATCAGATTGAGATGAGGAGGTGTCTCCTTGGTGGTCTGTGACGATCTTGGGGTGAGTTGGATAATGAATATAGATGGCCAAAAAATGGTTGGTAAGTTTTGTGTTTGTTGGGTCTCTATGTCTTTGATAAATTCTTGGATCCAATAGGAATGGGAACCACTTATTGGCTATGGCCCTATAGTCAAATTGTTGGCCCGTGGTTGGCTAGGATTTATTTTCAGGAGCAAGCATGACACCCTATGAATTCTTAAGGGTTTCTAGTTTATGGATAAGAATATAGTATTTGTTAAACCATGACACCGTTTGTTTGATGCTCGAGAAGAATTTAAAGCTAGTACCCCAGTGTGGGTCAAATTGTTTAATCTACCTATTGAATTTTGGTTCGATTCTAGATTGAAGAAGATTGGGGATGCTATAGGCAATTTTATCAATGAAGATGATAGTTATAAATATAGCTCTTCATGCTTAGCAGATGATATTTTGGTTGAGATTGATATTTGACAAGGTTTGTTTGAATCCATAAAACATGTCGTGGGTGACAAATTTTATACTAAAATCTTGGGTTAATTAAACATCCCTTTCAAATGTGCGCGTTACCATAATTAGGTACATGTTGTGGAAAATCGTAGGAAGAACTTTCAGAAGAAAGTATGGAAAGATAAGGAAGAAAAAGTGGTGGTAGTTGAAGGAACTACCCTTACTTCTTCTATGAATATTGAAAATCCCAAGGAACATGGTGGATTGGAGGTGAAGTTTAAGTCTAAGTCATAAGATCTGAATGTTTTACAAAGGGGTTCCTTTGCATCAAAGGATTCAGTAGTGGGGGACATGTCCATCCCATTAATCTTTGGTTCACAATAGTTAGAGGTTTGAAATGATATTGTTGCAAACATATATGGAGATCTACATTTTATTGTTTTGCAATGGAACAAGTTGGAGACTATCTGGAAAAATGGACCATATATTAACCCTCGGGTAAGAAATCTAATTATTATTCCCACTTGCCTATATTAGACTGTAAAATTCCTAACAGATCTGATTCCAATCAACATTCCAGATGTTCTGATCACTCATTACATAAAAGTCTAGAGATTTCAAATTCTAGTCCTTTGATTGTTGTAGGAGGTGAAGGCACCTTCGCTATTGTCATGTCTAGTGATTTTTACCCTTTATTTATACAAACTTATGTTACTCCTTGTGTAACTAATATTGGTTCTCCCCTTACTTCTCATTGGAGTGTTCACTACCATATGAGGCCTAGATCTAACTCTTAGGATACAGGGGTCTTCAAGGGGCTGGGATATGACCAAATTAGGGAATTTGGTATTTTAAAAGTAGAACACAAATCGACACTCAAACAGGCTCAAGAGAAAGTGGCTAGGGAGGTTCACAAAGATAAAAATAGACTCATCTCAGGGAAGGAATAATTTTAAGGATGGAAGTTTATCTCAGAATGTAGAAACCTTGGCAAATCTTACTAGTCCTTAATATGCAAACTATAGAATATTTGGTGATATTCTTTTAAAAATATTCAAAGTTATAAGGATTTTTTTAGTTTCAATAAAATTTGTGCGATTTTTAAGGTAAAATAATTTTATTCTATAGCATTTGGGAAAATAGTTTTTAGAAAAAGTGAAAATTGGCAAATTTGTTTTTGGGGAAAAGCATGTAAAATTATCCCATGGGACAAATTTAGCCCCTAAGTTTTTCCCCGTCTTAGGGGTTTTTAGAGAAAGAAATACCCCTAAGGTGGTTCTTCCATGAAGATATTATCTGTTAACATGAGAGGCTAGGGGGGTAGGTTAGAAAAACATCTCTCAAATGGTTGGTGGAGTTGGACAATCCTAATGTATTAATGATTCAAGAAACTTTGGGGAAAGGGTATCCTTTGGTCCTTGACTTGAAGAATATGTTTGGTGCTTGGGATTTCTATATTTTGGATTCAAATGTTTTTTCCGGTGGCCTAATTTCTTGGTTTAATAAAAATATTACATATCCAATTGTTTCATTGTATGCTTAGGTCTTTGCATAATTATACACAGCAAGAGTCTAAGCTACTCTCTGACCTTGCTCAATGTGCATGGACCCTATGAGGGTAAGCAACGATTTTGGGACATTTTTTTTCATTAAATTTTTTTCTGTTGGATAATCTCATTTTTGGGGGAGATTTGAATCTCACTTTGGACATGGATGAAATTTGGGGCACCAATGTTGTGGAAGATAGACTAGCTCATTATTTTGTCGAAAAACTTCAATTGGCAAGTTGGGTGGACATAGAGCTTGTATAGCTTTGGCCAACATGCAGTAATAATAGATCTGGTCTAGAAGGGTTAGCTAAAAGTATAGATTGGTTTCTTGCACACAATGCTCTTTTGGAGAGGGTGGAAAGATACAAAACTTGGGTTGGCAAGGTTACATGTTTGGATAAATTTCTTATTGTACTTGAACTAGGTCATATTCTTCTAGTATTTATCAGACCAGAATTGTCTAAATCCTATGATAGGGTGTCCTAGCTCTATCTATCTAAGGCTTCTTCTCATTCATATTGTCTTTGATATACCTATGGTGAAATGGATAATGGGTTGTGTGAGATCCTCTTCCTTTGTTGTTTTAATTAATGGTTCTTGATAGAAAAACATGATCGCGGAGCAATAAAATAAGACAAATGCAAAAATAAAACACAAAGATACATAATACAATATAGACATGGATATATGTGGTTCACACAGTGTGGGCTACGTCCACCATAGAAATTTCCAGGTCCTTCCTTTTTATTATCTAGCAAAATGAAGGGATACAACCTACAACAAACCCATTGTAACTTCCTCTACTTTCTCTCATAGTCTCATCTCTCAGAATACAATAATCACACACCTACACAGCTGCAATACAATCCCCTCATAAAAGAGGGTTTCCTTGTAGGGAAAAAACCCCTAAAATAACTTCTACCATCATACCTGCGAACTTATAATGAACGATCCATATTGACTACGAAATTACAATATTTTACAAGGCAATTTTTCCTTCGGGGGATTTTCCCCTGAACTCCTGGGATGTCACCCTCGAACACCTGTCAGGAGCCCGTTGGCCCCTAGACCACACAGGGGGGGAAATCCCCCCCCCTGCGTGGAGGGGTGTACAGTCTACATGGGGTATAAACATGAGTGAAAACAAAAACCTTTGAATCAGAAAGATAATCAGGCTCCACAACAAACAATCTCCCACTTGGAGAATAATCACAACAACTCCACTGTTGATGTACTTGCTAGACTATGATCCACCTTGGACCTGGAAAATTTATCATCTTCACCTTCATGCTTGAAGGCCAACCAAAATTGAGCAAGAACTCAATTTCTCCCTGGTTACTCCCTTTGTTAACATGTTTGTAGGATTATGGCTAGTATGTATATTGTCCAACTTCAAATGTCCATATTCCAAGAGGAATCGTATGAAATGGTACCTGGGTTGTATATTCTTAGTATTTGAATGGAAGGTTGAGTTATTTGCAATATGAATGGAACTCTCACTATCATAGTACAACATGTTATTCTCTTGCTTCTTTCCCAATTCCTCCATAAACCTATGTAACCAAATCATTTCTTTACTAGCCTCTGTAGCAGCAACATACTCTGCTTCGATTGTTGAAATTGCAACAACCTTTTGTATTTTTGGAATACAACTTAATGTTGTTCCACCTACAATAAAAACATACCATGTGGTGCTCCTCCTGCTATCTTTATCACCTGTCATATCTGAATCAACATATCCCTGTGAATAGTGTCTGAACCTCCAAAACATAATGCATGAGTAGAAGTACCTCTCAAATACCTGAGAATCCACTTTAATTCCTCCCAATGATCTTTACCTATATTGTTCATATACTTGCTCACAACTCCCACTGCATGTGAAATATTTGGTCTTGTGCAAACCATCACATACATCAATCTCCTAACTGTTGATGAATAAGGGACCCTAGACATGTATTCTATCTCCTCTTGTGTCCTGGAACACATTTACTTATTTAATTTGAAATGGTTGGCCAAATTTTTACTAACCAGTTTTGCATTCTCCATTCTAAACCTCTCCAACACCTCTCTATGTACTCACCCTGAGACAATGTTAATTTGTGATTTTTCATGTCTCTTGTTATTCTCATACCAAGGATTTTCTTTGCAGCACCCAAATCCTTCATCGCAAATGAATTAGCTAATTTCTTCTTGAACACATTTATATCCTGCATATTATACCCTGCAACAAGCATGTCATCTACATACAATAGCAAGATAATATAGATTTCATTTTCTATCCTTTTAAAATAAACACAATGATCAAAATGACATCTACTATAACCTTGTTCTATCATTAACCTGTCAAACTTCAAATACCACTGCCTTGGGGCTTTCTTTAGGACATACAATCTCTTCTTCAACCTGCATACCAAATTCTCCTTTCCTTTGACTTCATACCCCTGTGGCTACAACATATAAATCTCTTCCTCTAAATCCCCATGGAGAAAAGTTATTTTTACATCTAATTGTTCAATATGAAAATATTCTACTACCACAAGACTTAAAATAGTCCTAATTGAAGTCATTTTAACAACAGGAGAAAATATTTCATCAAATCTGTACCTTTATTTTGTGCAAACCCCTTTACAACAAGTCTATCCTTGTACCAATTTTTTCCTCCATCTTCTTCCTTCAACCTGTAAACCCATTTATTCGGCAAATGTTCTTTTTTCTGCAGGCAACTAAACCAAGTCCCAAGTTTGGTTATTTACCAAATAATCCATTTCATCTTTCATGCCTTTCTCCCACTTCTTTTTAGTGTCTACCTGCATTTCCTCTTCATAACTTTCTGGTTCACCAGAATCAATCAACAATAAATAATACAATGAAAAAGAGTATTGTTCAAGGGGTCTACTCAACCTGGTAGATATTCTAATAACACTTGTAGGATTTTGAGGTACATGTTGCTCATGTTGTTGTACATTTTGATTTTCTAGTACCTTTGGAATTTATTTTTCAGTGATCTCATCAAGCACTATGTATTTTGGTTTTTCTTTTTCCTATTTCTTTCCCTGCAACTGATCTTTGTACATGACCTTCTCATTGAATATGACATCTCTACTCCTAATGATTTTGTGATTTTCATAATCCCACAAGCGATAACCAAAATCATTAACATTGTATCCAATAAAGGTACACTTCTTGGATTTTGCCTCGATCTTTGTTCTATTTTATTTATCAATATGGACAAATGATTCACAACCGAAAGTCTTCAAAAAATAATTTTTTACCTTTTTACATGTCCATGCCTCCTCTAGAATGCCACCATCCAAAGAAATTCAAGGTCCTATGTTTATCAAGTAAACAACAGTATCTAGAAAATCTTCCCAAAACTGTAAGGGCAACCCTGCATGCAATCTCATACTCCTTGCATGCTCCATGATGATCTTGTTCATCCTTTCTGACACACCATTTTCTTGTGGTGTTTCTGGAACTATATTCTCTCTATGAATCCCATGGTATGAACAATAATCATCAAACGCCTTGCTGCAGTATTCACCTCCATTGTCTGATCTGATACAGTTCAACTTTTTTCCTATCTCATTCTCAACCAAAGATTTCCATTTCTTAAAAGTATCAAAAACATCATATTTTTGTTGAATGCAATAAACCCAAGTTTTTCTAGTTGCATCATCAATAAAAGTAACATAATAATGAGACACACCAAAAGATCATACCTAAGTTGGTCCCCATACATCTGTATGCACAATATCTAACTTTTCATTCTTCTTTACCTTTCCAACTCTGACAAATCTAACTCTCTTTTGTTTTCCATAAACACAATGCTCACTTAAACCAAAATCATTTTGTTTAAGATCTAGAAACAAATTTCTTTTGTGAAGTATCTACATCCCCTTCTCACTCATGTGTCCAGGCCTATGATGCCATAGTGTTGTATCCACTTCTATAAAATCTAAAGAGATAGAAGAATCAATATTACCAGTACATAAATGCAATGTACCTACCTTCTCTCCTTTTTCTATCATTAGTGATCCTTTGGTGACCCTCCACACCTTATATGTAAATATAGATATACAACCTTCACTTGCCAAATTCTCTGTTGAAATTAGATTTTTCCTTAGATCTGGAACATATCTTATCTCTTTCAATAACCATTGGTTTCCATTCTTTTTCTTTATTTGTACCTTACCCATTCCAACAATTTTGCATGGTGAATCATTGCCTAAATGAACCTGTCCAAAATCAACTTGAACATAATCTAGAAAATCTTTCTTATGGGGTGTGGCATGAAATGAAGCCCTTGAATATACTACCCAAGACTCAGAAATATTATCTATAGAAAAAATCAAAGCATCTTGTAACACATCACCTGTTACATTTTCTTCTTGATTTTTCTCTTGTTGTCCATCTCTTTGCTTCTTTGGAGCTCTGTAGTCTTTCTTTAGATGTCCTTTATTCCCACAATTCCAACACTATATCTTTCCCAATCTAGATTTGGATCTTCCCTTCCTAGAATTCCCACGATTCCATGAGCCCTTTTCTCTATCCTTTTGTCTTCCATTTTTCTCCATAGTCAACGCATTACCTGATGTCTCACCTATGCTTTTTCGTCACATTTCCTTGCTAAGGATAACACCAACAACATCATCAAATTTTAGAGTGTTTGAACCAGAGACAGAGTTACTTACATCCATGACCAAGCCATTCCAACTTTTTGTCAATGAGCACAATATTAGAAGAGCAATGAGCTCATCATCAAAGTCCGATTTTATAGAACTTAGCTGATTAATAACTATATTAAATTCATTTAAATGATCTGCAACAAACCCACCTTCTGACATCTTCATATTAAATAATATCTTCATTAGAAATACCTTATTGGACGCTGAGGGTTTTTCATATAGTTTAGCCAATGTGTCCATCAACTCCTTCGTTGTCTTTTCTTTTGAAATATTGAAAGCCATCGACGCTGCCAGGTTCAACTGTATCATTCCTAGTGCCTTTCTATCAAGAACCTCCCATTCTTCGTCCTTCATGGTCGTCGACTTCTTTTCTATTCCACCCAATCGTAGGAATATATCCTTTTTGATATAAATAATCTTCCATATGAATCTTCCATAACTGTAGTTTTGGCCATTAAATTTCTCGACCCTAAACTTTCCATCTTTCGCCATTGCTCCCACTCAAACCAGGAACCCTCTTTTCCTGTGAGTTACCTTTTTCTCTGATACCAATTGTTAGAAAAATAGGATCACAGAGCAACAAAATAATACAAATGTGGAAATAAAACACATAAGACACACAATACAATAGATACACAGATATACATGGTTCACCCAGTGTGGGCTATGTTGAGACCTTCGTTTTTGGGAAGGAATTGCGCAAGTTTTGACTAAGCACGAGTTGTGAAAACTCCATCAGAGGCCAGGAGAAAGAGCAACAGAAAGAAGTTTTGAAAGCCAACGAAGCAACAAACGGTTGCAAAAGAACAAGAAATCATGAAAGCTGAGAAGGAAGACATAACCCAGCTATATATAGGGCTGAACATAATTGTAAAAGGGATAGTTCATGGGTTCGTTGGTTGGTTGGTTGGCTTGAGTTGAGTCAGGTTGGTCAGAGTCGCCTGGGTTTTGGGATTCGTTGTTGATAATTGTTGTAAATCGAGGGAAGAAAATTCTGAGTCTGTAATGAATTGGAACTGTTAGTTGGAATATTATAGCTCTGTGACATGAGTCCAGAGCCAAGAGTCTATACTGAGCCCTACTGTGTAATTCTGAGTCTGTAATCAGAGAAAGATCCTAAAGATAATATGAAGAAGGACCAAGTTTCCAAATATGTTCTGTCTTTTTATGTTTACTTATGCATTACAATGTTTCCTTATGGATTATGAGTTCTATTTGATGGTTCTACGTTTAAATGCTTGCTCGCAACGTAAGTAGGTTCAATTCTTGCATTTATATGTTTCAGATCTGTTCATGTCTCTCACTCAAGAACATGAATGAGTTTTGAAGGCTCTATGAATCATTTTTAGTCTTTTCCCTACCATTACCTATCTATCTATGTCAACAATGCTTCGGGTAAAACTTCTTCTCTTCGGAGGAGATGAAAATGCCAACTCTCTAGACTACACGTTACCTTTTGTTGGTAACCTGAGAAGGACCCTGGTCTGATCAAACTCACGCCAACAAAATGGTTTTGTTGTCAAGGCCTGTGTTAAAAGGGAACCTGTAGGGATAATTCTATCGCCGATCCATAGATCTGGCATTGATCAATGGTGGGAAAGGAAATGTTACGCATTCATATGGAAAGAAGCGAAATTGAGGAGAAAATCAATGGAAAACACTCGCGAACAAATCTTTTACTCAGAAAGATCGAGCGACCAATACGAGATTTTCTGGGTTAAATTCCCGGAAGAATTTTTTCACTGGATAAAGAGGCTCCAAGAAGCTTCAGAGTTCCAGGGATGGGACAAGAAGATCTGTATACCAAAAATTTAGCAGCACTCTAGAGGCTGGATTTCCCAGTTACACAAGCTATGGATATATGGGTTAGCACCACGTTATAGGGATACATAATCGAATTTGTAGCAAAGAACCACTAGTCTTTCTCGCGGGCAGAGGCAATTTTCAAGAAAGATGCAAGGGGAAGACTGTTGAGAGAGATACCCCTATGGATTAAGGTTTTCTTGATGGAGGAGGGGATGTTGATTATGTCCATGACCGAGATGGCAACGTAAACACCCTCACTTGGGGTAGGGCAATACAGTGTGAGAGTCATGGAATGAGAGACGGGAAGGGTTCTTTGAAAAATGGGGGGGAAACAATAAGAAATGGACTCAAGATATGAGATAGCCTTGAAGAGATCCGCCATAGTTGAGAAGTGGTGGCACGACAAGATCAAAAAAGCAACAATACAGTCTAAAAATTTGAGTAAAGAAGGCGGATCAGGAGAAGTAGAGGAAAGATAGATGGAAGAAATCCAGAAGATGAGAAGACAAGAAGGACTGGCCAGTCAAAGATTAAATGATAGAGAAGTGAGGAGAGAAAGAAGTCCCCAGGAAGTGGGATGAGAAGGAGAAAGTGAAGATGTAAGGGAGGAGGAATCTGGCATGAATCTTGGAGGAGAAAGAGAAGATTCAACCTCGATAACAGGAGAGATCGAGAATCTGGCCGAAGAGAGAATCCCAGTGGAAGCTAACGAGACCCCACAGATCAAAGAAAATCTCCCTGAATCCAGTGGCGCAAGCCCCGAATCACCCATACCCCAAGTGCCTTCTATACAAGAAGTAAGTTCGATATTACCTTCTCAAGATAGCTCTGTTCCAATACAATTAGTTAGTCAGTCACAACTAGGAAGTGTGGGTACAGGGAGGATATTGGGATCCCCCGGTAGATCGCAAGCAGGACCATTAGGGTTCATATTGATACGAACAATAGGATTAGCAATGGCCATCCATGCGGGATGTTCGATTTCCCGATACCCAGAATTTTGGGGTAAGGGAGATGAAGACGTTGAGTAGCATTGGTTCCTGTGCGAAGCAATCTGGAGATCCAGAGGGACTCCAGATGCGAATAAGTTGGTCGAGTTCTAGACTACCTTGAGAGGTCATGCTCTCAAGTGGTACATGAATATCATTGAACGAGGAGTGCCAGAGATGCAAGGTCAAGCGTTCACACTTGGCCAGGTACAGACGAGGTTCATAGTAGAGTTCAAACTATCTCATTCAGAACAACAGGCTCTGTCTAAGTTGTGTGAAATCTAGCAGAGGGAAGGTGAATCATCCTGGGAGTACAACTAGAAGTTTAAATATGCCATAGAGATGTTGGCACATCCAATCCACGAAGAACATCAAAGGGAGTGGTACATTCAGGGGTTTTTTCCTCTGACTTGGATTCCGCTAATGCAACAATGGATAGCCACATTAAAAGACACCTTAGAACAATTAATGAAGATTGAAGCCATGGCAGGATACCCTGGGAGCCTGAGATTAACTCGACCCCCAATAGATGTTAATATGGCGCAACTACAAGGACATATATCGACACTTACAAAAAATATTCAGGAGCTGACGATACCCAGACCAGGACGACCACAGGTTTGGTGCACTAGATGTTACACGGAAGGTCATCTGGCGAACAAATGTCCACGAATGAGGGGACTGGGACCTCCTCATAATCTGATGGTAACCCCACCAGGACCCACGGGAGGAGTTGTGCAAGTGTCGACAAACTCACCATTCCATAACCCCACCCCATATCATGCTTTCCCAGGAGGCCAAGCAACACCAATAGTGGAATATTGTGAGATCTGTCGAATCCATCGACATGGGCCAAGACAGTGCCCCATCATGCAGAAATATTCAATAGTACCAAACATAGTACACTGTGATTTATTCGCATCTATCACGCATACTACCAATGAATGTAGAGAGTTGGATGCACTTGCAGATAGGTTAGATCAAACAACATTCAGGGTGAATGAAAACCCTCAGGGATCAGGAAGAGGTCGAGGAGGTGGACCTGGAGGATATTTCAAAGGAGGAATAACAGGGGGAAGAGGACCAAGCTGATTTTATAACTGCGATGAACAAGTTCACTTGGCTAGATATTGTCCTCACCCAAGGTGGCCGTGGTGATCTCACTGCAGAACCAACAGACTTGCAACTAAATACTTCCCAGAGTTAATTGCAAAGTGGGAAGACAGAGTACGACAAAGAGGAACTAACCTTATCAGTCCAGAGATTAAGAGGATATCTAAGGGACAATTTCCCAACCTTAATATCGTTACTCAAGGAGGAGCAAAGACAGGAGATGATGTTGATACTTTACCTCAGATCCAGAAAGAAGCACCTAAGGGAGACAAGTACGACCCTTTAAAACAAAAGTTTTTTTTTAAGGATGCGATAGAAGTATTTTAGAATATTCCTAGTCATGAAATCTGAAAGAACCCCCCCCAGACGACTATTTACCCTAAGATGGAACAAGTCCCTGCTTCACCCCCTGCACCCAGAAACCCTGTAGTCATACCAAGACAGCCTGAGCAACCCCAGAATGTAGTTGACCTTTGGTTTCAATTATTATCTGACATTATAGGGAATGATCAACTAACAAAAAAGTTGTGCAATGTGTTGTACCTAGTCTTAGGGAATGAAGAAACCTCAGAAGCAAGGATAAGGGATAATCTTCCTAAGAAGAGTACTTAGAGAGTGTAGCGAAGAAAAAGTATGAACCATAAAAGAATTTCGACTGGTAGCCAAGTTAGATGACTTCGAAATTAAGGACTTCATGTTGGACCTAGAGTCAGATGTGAGCATTCTTCCTAAGAAGACCTGGGAAGCCTTAGGAAAACTAAGACTGACATATTCCCAAATTTAGTTAAGAATGGAAAACCAATACTGTATCTTCCCCATAGGAAGACTGGAGAATGTGGAAATTGATGTAGCAGGAGTAAAAACAGTAGATGACTTTGAAGTCATTGAGATCATGGGAGACAAGGACCCCTACCCTACACTACTTGCCATCGATTGGGCCTATGACAATTATGTAGTAATCGACTTAAAGAAGGACACCGTGACTTTTTAAGTTGAGGGAATCAAGGTAGTTCAACCTTTGGATCCATATGTAGGACCCAGGTACAGAGAACCAACAGACAATAATATGGAGGGAGAAGACCTAGACTATTTGTACACTGTAAGAGATGGGACAAGAAACAATTATATAAACCCTACTGCTGATGAATCTATAAGCTGGAGAAGTATACAGTCAGCAGACAAAGATTCAAAATTGGATTTTGATATTTGACAACAAGGTTCGCACGAAAGATTCTCAAGAAGATGCACAAGTGTCAGAATGACCAGATGGGTTGGGACCGAAGTTAGAGAACACCTAGTATACGATGGTACCTCAGATCTACATAATTTTTTGCAGAACATGGAAGAGAATGTGAGAGAAGATCAAATAATCTCGGTACTAGATGTAGCTTTTCAGAACACCCCCACCAGATGGTGGGCCACTCATAAAGCCATACTCAGAACTTGGGACTAGGTGAAGCAAGCTATCAAGTATAGGTTCCAGAATAAGGAGTAGCTATAATCAAAGATGCAGATGGATCTCCATGTTGCGCAAATGTTTAGTGGAGAATCCAACCCTAGAATACACATTGAACAGTGCATGACATAGTGGCAAGTTGCGGAGATACCCTCTCACTTATGGGTTCAGGTATTTCCCCACTCTCTAGGCCCAATCCCAAAATCTTGGTTTATACATGAGGAAACCAGAAGAAATACCAACGACTGGCAAACACTGGCAGCTCAATTTTGCAAGGACTTCTCATTCACAAGTAAGTACCCTGAGCTTGAACTAGCCCTGCAAAAGATTAAAGAACTTATTTTTACAGCCAATGGTAATAAGAGATCAAACTTTATAGTGTTTCCCAAGCATACCCAAGAAATTTAGAATAAAATCCACTTACCCTTGACTGAGAAGCCTATAGAATGCTATCATATTAGAAAATATTCAGAAAGCCTAGACGACTTAGAAGAACTGAGAAACCTAGCCATCAATGAGACAAAGGGGAGTAGAGAAATCCAAAACACCATACCCAGGCAGACTGATAGTTCCTACAATCACCCATTAAAATTGCACAGACTCAACATAGGGACTACAAAGAAACCCAAGATAGTTATGGTGGGAGACTACTGGGATGAGAAAACCAGTCAGGAAATACAGATTTTACTACGGGAATATGAGGATTTGTTCCCAAAGAATTTTTCAGAATTAAAGGGAATCAATGGAGTCATGGGAGAAATGAAGATTGAGTTAAAACCAGGATCCAATCCTGTCAGACATAGACCATACCGTCTTAACCCAAGAGTAAAAGAGAAAGTTAAGAAGGAGATTGATAAGATGTTAGAAGTAGGTCTCATTTTTTTGGTAGAAGAAGTAGAGTGGGTCAGCTTGATAGTCATTCAAAGCAAGAAAGACACAGAGGATATTAGAGTCTCTGTAGACTACAAAAGTCTCAAATCTTCCTATCTGCATGACCCTTTCCCAACACCCTTTATCGATGAGGTTATAGAACAGGTTGTGGGGAAGGAGGCATACTCATTTACAGACAGATTTTCAGGATACCATCAAGTTAGGATTGTTGAAGAGGACAAAATAAAGACCACTTTCATTACAGAATGGGGATCTTTTGCAGACAATGTGATGCCATTTGGCTTAAAGAATGCCCCTGCAGTTTTCTCCAGGATTGTGATAGCAACCTTTAGAGAGTTCATTCACAAATTTATAGAAGTCTATATGGATGATTGGACAATATATAGATTGCTTAAGGAACATGTAGCACTGCTAAGCCTAATGTTTGATAGATGCAGAGAATTGCAAATATCATTAAATCTCATAAAGTGTATCTTTTGTGTGCCACATGGAAATTTGTTGGGCCACATAGTCTGTCGAGAAGGAGTATTGGTAGACCCAACCAAATTTGTGGTCATTATGAATATGACACCACCTACGAGTGATAAACAGTTGCGCTCCACACTAGGACACACAGGTTACTATCGTAGGTGCATTTGAAGATATGCCAACATTACTATACCTATGGAAAACCTCTTGAAAAAGGATGAAACATTCCAATGGACTCCCGAATGTGATAAAGAATTTGAGACACTTAAGGAGAAACTCATTACAGCATCGATAATGATATCCCCAAACTGGGAGAAGGAATCTCACGTCCATGTAGATGCTTCAGGAATTGCCTTAGGAGTTATCTTAACACAACCTGGAGATGAAGCTATGGATCACCCTATCTATTTTGCGAGTCAAAAGTTGTCGCAAGAAGAACACAACTACACAATGAAAGAAAGGGAAGGCTTAGAGATTATTCACGCTTTAAAAAAATTTAGACATTATCTGTTAGGGTCTCATTTCAAATTCTTTTCTGATCATTCTACATTGAAATACCTAGTTAACAAACCTATGTTGGAAGGAAGAATTTGTAGATGGATGTTGTTATTTCAGGAATTTTCCTTTGAAGTCATCATCAAGCCAGGATGATGCAACGTCGAACCCGACCATCTATCCAGGATAGAGTCATGGGAAAGTGGCGGGGCAGTGGATGACCAGCTCCCAGATGTATATTTGTTCAGGATTGAAGCCATACCAGAATATCTGGAGGACATAAAAATATTTCTCAGTACAGGTGCCTATCCTGAAACATATTCTGCAACCCAGAAATGCCATATGGTCGTTAGAGCAACAGATTACTCGCTGATCATCAGAAAATTGTATAAACTAGGACTAGACAACATCCTCAGACGATGTGTCTTGGATCATGAAAGGCAGGATATACTTTGGAAATTCCATAGTGGAAATGCAAGAGGCCACGTAGGAGGAAAGGCCATGGCACAAAAATTTCTACAGGAAGGACTTTGGTGGGAAACACTCTTCAAGGATGGAAAAGTATATGCTAGATCATCTAATTTTTTTCAATGGGTGTGAAAGTCATCATGCCGAGATGAACTACCACTACAACCAGTTAGAGCTCTACAAGCATTTGAGAAATGGGTAGTTGACTTCATTGGACCAATAAAACCCATAGCCAAACATTCAAAGGCTAGGTACATCATTATTGTGACTAACTACCTTACCCGTTGGGTAGAAGTAGTAGTGGTACATGACTGTTTGACAGATACTACTACCAGGTTCATTTTTGAGAATATAATTACTCGGTTCAGATGTCCCAGGAGCCTAACCAGTGATTAGGGAGCTCATTTCATTAGCAACACTATAGCAACACTTACAACAAAAATTCTGATTCAACATCACAAGAGAAATCCATACCACCTACAGGCCAACGGAACAGTCGAATCCTTTAGCAAAATCCTAGAAAGGGGACTAACAAAGGTCTTTTGCACAAACCAGGAGGACTGGTATGATAGAGTTCCAACTGTACTATGGGCCTAGAGGACAACCACAAAGAAACTCCATAGATACACACCATTCCAGTTAGTTTATGGGAGAGAGGCAGTGGTGCCTTCATATTTCATCACTCCAATTCTGTATATTTCAGAGGTCACACGCATGTCAGACGAGGAATCAATGGTGCGGAGACTTACAGAGCTACAAGAACTTAAGGAAACCAAATTTCTAGCAGACTTCCATCAGTTGGTTGAAAAGGCAAGACAAAAAACTTGGCACGACAGACACATTAAGACCAAGGTATTCACACAAGGAGACAAGGTGTTACTCTATGATAGCCGATACCATAAGCATCCTGACAAGTTGCGTATGCAATGGTTGGGACTCTTCATAGTTGCGGAGATCTGACCCTCACGAGAAATCAGACTCACGCAACTGGATGGTGTGCTATGACTGGGATGGGTAAATGGCGCTCGCCTGAAGCCTTACCTATCTCAAAAATGAGAGACAAGGACAGTCACTCCAATCCAACGGATCTTGTACAATAGTTAGATTTGAGTTTCATTTTCTTTCTGAAATTTTGTAAATTCAGTTAATAAAGTCCATGTGCGCAGTGTTGCGCCATAACACATAGTTCACTTGTTTTGTTTAAGTGTTGGTTGATATAGAACTGACGACTCAACATTATAGGACCTAAAGCATAAGAGAGTCCATTAATGACAGTCATTAAAGATGATGGGGACAACCTTTGTGGTCGGAGGGGCCATGAATCCAAATCCAATCTGAGTCCATAAGCCACGCAAACCTAGTCTAGTCACAAAGTTTATTGCCATTATGGTACCCCATCTGACACCCGTTAAGACATAAAGCCGCATTATGCCAAGATGCCATTGAAGTTCACATCGGGACACCCACCCATCAAATATAAAGGTCTCAAATCAGCCATGTCTCTATTCCACTCAAATAAGTAAATACCAAGATCGCCCAATAGGATTTACCTTGATTAAACTGTCCCGTCTGACAACTCACACTCGGTTGCGTCCATATGGTAATGATGAGTATCAGTTAATGCTAAAACTTACCCATTAATCCAAGTATAAGGCTCTTAGAACTCAACCAAGAATGTATTGGTTCTAAAAAGAGCATATCCATTTCCGAACTCAGCAGTGCGAACCAGTTGGTACCATTGTAAAAGCTACAGATGTAACCCTAGTTCTTACCTACCACAGAAGTGAGAATGCTGAGAGCCACAGTAAGCCAAAGTGCCATGTCTAAAGATGCAGTACCAAATGATCCCTGCGACCCCCGGGTCGAGATTGTGGGTGATCTCAAAGGGAAGGTAGAGCATGTTAAGCTCCTCGACCTTGACCTCACGGATTCAGCCTTGTTCCCATAGATGCACATAGATGTATTTTGGGAGATAGCTCTAGACAGAATCATAGGAATGCAGTTTGTACCAAAAAAAGACTTCATCAACTTATTTAACTCGACCATCATGAACCTGTGAGACTTACCAGTCTTTGGTACCACAGATGAGATTGTGCACTGCACGAAATTTCTGATAAGTAGGGTGCATGACAGAAGTCTATGGTTGGATAAGCGGTATCCAGGCCATGTTGAAGACATCTAGCATATTAATGGACTATCCTCCCAAGGAGAGGATGTGTCAAAGGGATTCCAGGGTCCCAGTAAGCACGGGAAAAAGAAAGGCGATTCTAGCCTATATGAGAGATTCAACATAAAGAGAGGAGGACACACATCAGTCATTGAACCAATACTGCCCGAGACAGTCCAGACTAGCTGGTAAATCATAGCCAGCAAGGTTATGAGGTCTTACTATAAGAGAGAATGCACTCTAGATGCATTATCAGTCGCTGACTTTTGCGCAAATAGAGGAGTGTTCAATTGGTGTAGTTACTTATTGGAGGAACTACTAGTAGCTTGCAAGGAAGCGTAGGGGAAGGGAGGAACCTTCACCTATGGATACCTACTTGTGGCATTAACAATGTTCAAATGGAATCCATCTATGGGAAGACAGCTAGAAATACTAGATAAGGTTCGCGCCATGGCAGTATAGACCAGACTCAGAGAATACAACACTCAACAACACAACATTTTCCAAATGGTATAATGGTATGATAGACGCAATGCAGAGGTTGTGCATCCCACAGAAGCTCCTCAATTGTAACACGAGGAATATCACCTTTAGCATGAATCGGCACAACACATTCGTTTGGTTGAGACATGTCAGCAGGGAACATTTCCACACAAGAATGCTATCGTTCTATTTGGATGAGGAAGCCTTCAATAAGGAAGTCATGTCATGGCCAGGAGTCAAACGTGTCCCGTGTAAATCAAGGATGCATTACATTTTTCTAGCAGAGATGTTGAAGAAAAAAGACAAGGAAGCAGGAGAAGGACCGAGCTCAGGCCTCGAGCAGAAGAAGCCAGGCGCTCCATTACAAACAGACTCCAAGGAGGAAGAAGAGATACAACAGTTAGAGTGGAGGAAAATATCGGCCCGCCATCAGCTTCCAGACGATTTCATGCTGTTAGGTGCAGATTTTAACCAGATCTTGGGTGTTGTGCTTGGTACCAAACCATTGGTGAAGAGGCCCAAAACTAGGGTCTCACCGAACAAACCCTTGAACCCACAACCCCTTGCATATTTTTCTCCCCGCACTTGCACCATGGCCAAATCCACCACTATCATTTATATTCAGGATGACCCAGAGCCTAAAACACTTTCATCCACTTTCTTCATTGAGAACCCTCCACCACCACTCCAATTACCAAACCTCATCATTGCTAGTCCACATCAGATCACAACCTCAGAGCTGATGTAGCTCGATCAGCCAGAGATAGTGGAACGACGACTCCCACAACTAACTAGAGAATCACCCAAGCCAAGATCAGAAGTTTCTGGTCCTGAACCCAAAACCTCAAAGCAGAGCATTACGCTGAATGATCCAAATCCAAACACCTAGGAACAACAGCCCGAGTCTTCAACAGAAGAAGAAGACGCCTGAAGTAGAGAGGAGCCAAAACCTGACATAAACCAACAAATCACCTCACCAGCCAAGGCTGAGGGTGCCCAAGAAATCACAGTGCATGAAGCAGAAGCACTGGAAGAGCTAAAGGTACCAGAGGTGCACAATGAACCAGAATCAACAACTGAGCAAGATACAACAGTCATGTGAGCAAAAATGGAGCAGGTTCTCCAAAACCCTCAACAATGTGCAGAATTAATGCAACGCTGCATAGCCAGAACATAGTTTCTGACTCTTTTTCCCGCAGAGCTAAGTTTGAGGATCATACTAGTGCCACCAATGGAGGAGGAGGTATAAACCCGCTTAGACAATTCAATGACCAGTGGACTTCCACTGCAGCTCCTTCATCTGCTAACCTAGTACATTGGGTAGCACCACAATTATTTGGACTAATCAAAGCATCAATAGACCAATTAGAGAAAAATCTCCAAGAGGCTGAGAGATCTGTCGATATTGCAAGGAAGGAGAATTTTGTCACGCAAACATGCAGAATGCAGAAAGCACATGACGAAATTCAAGTCCAACGCAAACTAGAAAAAGTGCATAAAAAACTTTCTGAAGCCTGACCGGAGATTTGGAAGGTTGCGCTCAACCTACCCCAAGCCAATGATGTAGGCGAGCCAGAGCAATAGATCGAGTTGTTACAAGAAGCATGGACACAACTCGCTACTCGCACTGAGAAGCTACAAGTGAAGATACAATAGGTCCAACAGGAAGCAGAACGCCTCAACAGCTGCAGGAAAAGATGCAGAAGATAATATTGCAAGGTAACAATGCCCGAGAAGCACTGCATAAGCACACAACAGACTGCACCAAAATATTCAGGGAATTCAACGATTGGATGGGCATCATCGCTCGATGGAATCAGGTCTTGGAGGAGGGGCGCACAAAGATCCAAGTGTTGAACAAAGAAGTTGCAGACACAATGGACCCCATGCAACAACAACATAAGTTCGACCAAATTCAACTGGCTGACAATGAATTGAATACACTCTGTGAGGCACAATCCGTAGCCAAGAAAGAGCTACATGAATTTCGACCTGTAATTCATACCCTCTACATGTAAATGCATGAATTCGATGCAATAACAGATTCTGAGTGGAACTCATTGGTTGCGGCTAAGCCAAAGGAGTAAAGCAAAGCAACGACCCAACAGTTTCTTGCAGAAGCATCACTCCTCACCCGAAAATGGCAGAACAAAGTTGGAAGCTTTCAAGGATAAAGCACCGAGCCTTAGAGTTGGTACCAGAATTGGGCCCTTCGTTTGAGGAGGTAAAGGAATAAAAATCACAAACAAAAGATCCCAAAGAAGAAGAAAAGACAGACAAGGGAAAATAACAGATGCTCTTGGAGGATGTGAAAGAACCAAGCGCTTGACTCGAGGATGAGTCAAGGATTGTGGTTGGAGCCTATTGGGCCCTTTGTTTTTGGGAAGGAATTTCACAATTTTTGAGTAAGAACGAGTTGCGCAAACTCCATCAGAGGCCAGGATAAAGAGAAACAGAAAGAAGTTGAGAAATTCAGCGCAATGCCAGCGAAGCAACAAATGGTTGCAACAAAACAAGAAAGCGTGCAAGCCGAGAAGGAAGACACAACCCAACTATATATAGGGTTGAACATAATTGTAAATGGGATAGTTCATGGGTTTGTTCATTGGTTTGTTGGGTTGAGTTGAGCCAGGTTGGTCAGATTCGCTCAGGTTTTGGGATTAGGAGTTGATAATTGTTGTAAGTCGAGGGAAGACAAGTCTAAGTCTGTAATGAATTGGAACTATCAATTTGAGAATTAGATCTCTGTGACATGAGTCCAGAGACAAGAGTCTGTACTGATCCCTAATGTGTAATTATGAGTCTGTAATCAGAGAAAGATCCTAAAGATAATATGAAGCAGGACCAAATTTCCAAATATGTTGTGTCTTTGTATGTTTACTTATGCATTACAGTCTTTCCTTATGGCTTATGAGTTCTATTTGATGGTTCTACATTTAAATTCTTGCTCGCAACTTAAGTAGGTTTGATTCTTGCATTTATATGTTTCATATCTATTCATGTCTCTCGCGCAAGAACATGAATGATTTTTGAAGGCTCTATGGATCCTTTTTAGTCTTTTCCCTACCCTTCCCTATCTATCTGTCTCAGCAACGCTTCGGGTGAGACTTCTTCTCTTCAGAGGATATAAAAATTACAGTGCTCTAGACTACATGGTACCTTTTGTTGGTAACATGAGAAGGACCCTTGTCTGATCAAACTTGCACCAACATGCTATGTCCACTAGCGAAATTGTCAGGTCCTTCCTTTTTATTATCCAACAAAATGAAGGGATACAACCTACATCACACCCATTGTAACTTCCTCTACTTTATCTCACATTCTACTCTCTCAAAAAACAATAATCACACACCTACATAGCCACAATACAATTCTATCATAAAATAGGGTTTCCTTCTAGGGAAAAAAACCCTAAAATAACTTCTACCGTCATATCTTTGACCTTATAATGAACGGTCTAGATTGACTATGAAATTACAATATTTTACAAGGCAATTTTTCCTTCGGGGGATTCCCCCCCGTACCACCATTAGGGGACGCTGCACTCGACCCCCTGCTGGCCCCGGACCCTATAGGGGGGAAAGCCCCTCTGCAAACCCCCCGTGTGGAGGGTGTACAGTCTTCCAGGGTGTACAGTCTTCTGGGGTGTACAGTCTTGATGGGGTATAAAAACAGTTGAAAAAAAAGACCTCTAAATCAGGTAGATAATCATGCTCCACAACCAACAAATCTAGCTCTGATTTCCTTCAACCTTCTAGGGAACTCAAGAAAGGTTTCCATTTCCCCCCATACCTTTCCCTATTGGTTGTATAAGGTATAAGTAGAGCTATTCTTCAAGATAGAATACATAGGAAACTTCTAGGAATTAAAATTGGAAGGAGGGAACAACTAACTCATATACTACTTGTAGATAATGCATTTCTATTCTATTTTTTCTCTGAAGAGGAATGTCAACACTATAAAGATATTTTTGAAATCTATTGTCTATCCATGGGGATGGAAATTAATATTACAAAATATGCCTTATATTTTCTTGAAGTGGAGGCTGAAGTAAGGAACTATTTGGAGAATTATTTTCTATTTCTCTCTCATGATTTGAATTGTGGAATTAAATACTTAGGTTATACTCTCAAACCTAAAAACTATGCAAAGTTTGACTGGATCTGTTTATTATCTAGGATTGAAAAAAGAGTGAATTTGTGGTGTAATCATTGAATTTCAAGGGGTGAAAATTAGTTCTCATAAAGTCTATACTAGAAGCCATTTTAATCTATTGGCATCTTTTGGATCATGTTCCAAAAGGTATTTTGGATAGGATCAAGAAGGTGTGTTGTAACTATCTATGGAAAGGTAGCTATGATTATAAGGGATCACATTTAGAAAAATGGAAGGTAATTCATTTGCCTAAGGATTAGGGTGGTTGGGGTATCAATAACATCTTCCTTTTTAGTAAATCCCTAACAACTACGCCACTTTGGAATTTATTCATGACCAGAGAGAATATACGGAGAAGGATTCTAATTGAAAATTATATTTCCCCTAGCATTTTCATAGACTAAATTAGGAGGAGAATAAATATTACACATAATATTTCTAACCAGGGGAAAACCTTGAAATTATTTTTTCCAATCATAGGTTAGTTCCTTTCTTAGAAAGTTGGTTCATGGGTTCAAGCCGAAGTAGGTACTAATGCGATTCTAGGATCTGGTGAAGGAATTTTCCTCCTAGAAGATTTAATCCTATAGCTGCAGGAACAAGGAAGATGCACATTCAACAAATTTGATAATCCTCTGCTTGCCTCAGTTTGGAGCCAAGGATAGCTACAAACTCGTGGCTTGGGCTTAGAAGTTAACTAGGCTCAGTGTTGGAATGGATTTTTCGCGAATCTTATAACAAAACTCTTGGTTTCTATACTACCAAACTTGGATACACAACTTTACAAACACCCGAGGTACTAAAAGGCTATTGATGGTGGTAGAAGTTATGGAAGGTTAAAGCACCTCCAAGGTGCACTCTATTCCTTTGGCTTGTTCTAAACAAGAAGGTTTTAACTTGGGATAGACTTCAAAAGATAAATAAAGTAGGTCCAAGCATTTACATCCTATGTAGAAGTAATGAAAAAACTTTCTTACATTTATTTTTATAATTCCCATACTCAAGACAAGAGTGGAAAGAGGTTGAACATCAGACCTCACTTCAACATTTGTGGGATAAATTGACCAACATTTGTGGGATAAAGAGGTTGAACATCATACCTCACTTCAACATTTGTGGGATAACTCTTGGAAGATTACTTTCAAGAGTACTTTATTAGAATACAACTAAAAGAATATAGAACACTTCCATACTTGATTGCATGGGGAATATGGTTGGCGAGGAATGCTAAGATTTTTGAGGATGTTCAAGTTCCCACTTTTAAAGTTTCATTAAAATCTCTCTCATTGTTTTCTTCTTATAAGCCTAGTATAAATCCAAAACTTAGTCATGTGATAGGGGAGGCGATTATGAATAAGGATTATTCTTGGAGCTTCTTTGATGGAGCTTGCCAATGTCCATAACATTTCTGTAGTTTAGTTTTTTTTTATTTACATATGAGGATCACTACTTCATTGGTAAGGAAAATCTGAGCATCGAAACCAATAATCAAGATGAATTTCAATCATTATTCTTTCTATTGAAGTGTTCTTTAGAGAAGAATTCTCTGCAACTATAGGTATTTGTAGACTCTACTATGACTATAAATTAGATTAAAAATTAAATCTATGTCCACATTACTAGTCTTTCACAGCTGGCATTACATTTGAAGAATATTTGTGGTCTTTTTCATATGATTAGTTTTACTCAAATATTTAGAGAGCTGAACGGTTTTGTCGATTCACTATCTAAGGAATATTTGTACTTGGTTGAAGGTTTTCTTGTCTTAGATGAAATCACTCAGGGACATCTAGTTTCCTTAAGGTATTGTAACCTTTTAAACTTTTAATCTTATTTGGTTGTTGATCTATAATATGTCAAGTGTGTGGACATTACTAATGATGACATATTTTGATTATAACTTATTAATAAATCAAAACCTCCATTCGGGGTCTCTATCCCATTCTCCTCGTCCAGAGATTTCCAACCACGGTCTCCATGCTCAGAACCGAGCTCAGAACTGGCAGATATAACTCTCCCAAGTTCTCTGATATCCCAGAACTTCTAGCATTCTTACTTCTATGAAGGAAATCCATCCACCAACAAATCCAACGTCTGGACTTGGTCCTCGGCTAACTCACAGGCTAACAAGGAATTTGGCATTCAGCCTTCGGATTTGGATTCCAGGCCTATCCCCTTCCCTCTGTCTACAATCACATATGACCGCGGGCTATGACCAGACGCCATGAAAACCACCATGTGAATCCTCCAGAGTGGAAAATCTATGAAGTTCACAATCCGACATCACGTGTCCTCAGAGAATTTGACGACCTTGATTCACTTCGGGAATTAGGGCTTCCACAGTTCTAGAGTCTTCACACATGTAAACCTCCGGAGTGAAATCTTTTCAGACTGTCAGATCTCCTGACACGTGTCCTCCTCTATTCAACAGTCACAATGAACTCTGGTGCTTCAGCCTTCAGGGGTTCTCAAGTCTTCACACATGCAAACCTCCGGAGTGTCGGATCTCCTGACACACGTCCTCCTCTATTCAATCATCACGATGAACTTCGATGCTTCAGCCTTCAGTATTTCTCTAATATTCACACACGCAAACCTCCGTAGTGAAATCCTTTTAGAGTGTCAGATCTCCTGACACACGTCCTCCGCTATTCAACGGTCCTGATGAACTCTGACACTTCGGCCTTCGAGAGTTATCGACCCACAAAATATCACTTTTCTTTCATAGTGAATTTTCTCTGAAGTGGTAGATCTTCTACCATGCATCCTCCTTCATGGACGACTGAGATGTCTTCGTGACTCTGGCCTTCAGGAGTCCTTGTACCTCCACTCTTCAACTCTCCAGACGTACTTCTGCTTTGAAGTGTGGGAGCTAGCGACACTTTTCCTTACCAACGAATGACTCAGATATACTCCGCTACTTCAGGCTTTGGGGTTTTTCGAAGAACCTCACTTCATTTCCTCTAGAGTGGCTCTTCTCCAGAGTTAACAATCTACTGCCACATGCCTTCATGTGCCAATGGATAGGATCTACTCCAAAACTTCGACACTTCCAGGATTTTTGAAGTGCCTCACTTCATTTCCTCCAGAGTGGCTCTTCTTTGGAGTTAACGATCTACTGCCACGTGCCTTCATGTGCCAATGAATAGGATCTACTATGGAACTTCGACACTTCAGGGATTTTCGAAGCACCTCAAATCCTTATGAGTCCTGAAGTCCTATACTCCCAGAATTATAGTCATTTCACCAACCACGTTGGTGAGGTGGGCACGTAGATGGTTAAGGGGCGATACGTGCCCTCGTCTGGGATGACACATGTCACCTTCCAAAGGGTCTATAGGTTATGTGATACACAAGAATCTGGGTAACATGTGGCACTTCAAACTGAGGTCCACATGTCCCTAGGTGATGTCACTATTCCATGTCACCCTGGAATAACAACCTTCCAACATCCCTCAGATCTCATGGTCGAGATCCGGCCACATAGATCCATAGATATACAACTCTTGTTACTTCAGGAGTTAAATGTTTGGAGGTTTGATGGTGTAGGCTCCTCTTTTCTCCCGAGGTTGGTCAACGTTGGGATGACCATAGCCCATATATGACGGTTAGGAGGGGACCCAAAGGTTCCCCAGATCAACGAATCACAACCTTTCCGCGACTCGGGCATTCAGGTAAATTTGACAGTTAGGAAGTTTGACATCCCAAGGCTTCGAGCTTCCGAAGCTCCAAAGTTGTCAAGAGCTGGCTCCTCTCGAACTTAGCACAGGGTTCCTATAACCTAGTCATATGGACTCTCTGATGGATCTTGGGCTATAAACTCTACTCTTATTCGAGTTTTGGTTAAGGCACGTGGGCGTGAGTCTAAGGTCTCTCAGGCTACTGGTTTGAAGGAAGCACCTTCCTAACTCATAGAATTTTAAGTTATGAGCCAGGGTGGGGTAAACTCGTGGGATTACTGAGACGATAGCAGTAACAATAGGCTTTCTCCCACTTTGGAACTATGAGGTAACTCCCTGGGGAAAACACCTTCAAGGGTTAAATTGGAACATACGAGAAAAATCAAGCAGAAGCACAAGTTCTCAAGGGAACCAACGCATACACATAACTTAACCATTTCAATACATAAACCATTTATATACATGTAAATACATGCATGCAATAACTAATTCCCAATTCACTATATAGAGTATGAAAACACTTATCAGAACCAGATAACATGAAGTGACTGTTGAAATGGGTGCTTGTTTCCACCCAACCATAGGTTTAGTCACTCTTAACGGCTTTACCACTGTGTTGAAATTACTAAGACAACTGAGAGGGGAGGGTGAATCAGTTGTTACTGTGCTTAAACAATTTTATGCCTATTAAAATATTATTAACCTTCTCCAAGTGATCATCAAGATTATGCAAGACATGAACAGCATAAATAACAAACATCAATCACACATATGATATACACAGAGACAAATATTCATGAGGAAACCCATAAAGGGATAAAAAATCTTCTTCTTCGAATGATAGGCAATCTTTTAAGTTTTGTACAACATATTTCTTTGAGTGCCAACTCAAAATGAGGCTAAAACCTCTTCTTTAGCAAGCTGCAACTTGCTAAGAGAAACAACTCCATGAGTGTTCTAGCAACAACTGGATGGAAGCACCAAATTCCAATCACACAGGCACCAACCTGTATAACAAAGAAAAATGGTTCTCCCTTGCACCACCCTACCACCCTACCACCCTGGTTTTTCTGGCTGCAACCAGATGGAAGCTACAACTCCCTATGTTCAAGCACCCACTTGAAACTCTGAGGACAACAGTCCTCCCTAGAACCACCCTACCACCCTGAGATATAAATCTTTTCTTGCTCAAATTTATTATAGTGATACAATATTTATCAATGGCTTACTAGTCTCATCACTGTTCTGCTACACTGGTCTGCTATGCCAGCTTCAGTGTCTTCCTGCTTGCATCTTCTTGCGCTTAAGTTCTCATACAGTTTGTTGTTTTCATCATTTCTGCTATGTCCATCTTATGTTCTTCATCTCTGCATTTTCTCCCTCGGTTCATGCTATTATATTCATTGCTTACAGTTCGACTAATTTTTACAGAGAAACAACAACCTCTATCTGTCACAGCATTTTTCTTTTATCCCTGCTCTCATCATCCATTACACTCTGCATATCCAACACTCAAGTCGAGAATCTCAAAGAAACACTCAGAAATCATGATTCCAATGCTCAAGAACAATGATTCAACCACTAAGGAACAATGATTCAATTAGTGTAACTGAATCGTAACTGATCAAGAAATCATGAGATGAAACAACAACCCTTCAATCAGATTCGGTTTGATCAGCGTTGTTGGATTATACCCGCATATGCTTTTTGACTTTTCAATGTGAGACCTCTGATGTGGAGCCTAGCGTCTCTAGCTCCTTCCCCAAACTTTCGTTGATGTGACCTTGGGTGATGCTATCATGTGACCACGTGATTGCGGGCATGGCCAAAGGTGGTTTGAGGGTAATCCTCTTTTCGCCCCACAATTCACTATAGAGCTCCACATATGCCTTTGGCGATACCGTGGTTTTGATTGCGGCCCGCTCATGAAAAATTAAGACCCAAGCATGTTCTGACCCTACAATGCGATGGGACCATCGATCTCACGATCTTGACGGTACTCCTGAAAGGATGGTTCATATCTATCCTTTCACAATCTACTGATCAGATCTAACCTCCCTAAATCAACAGCTATGATTTATTTCATGATTTGGGCTTTGGGAGTTTCAAATCCCAAACCCTTCTTTCTTTCGTACACTAATATTTCGGATTTGATAATCCGCGGACACCTGTCCTTCTCAATCAATGACTCTACCTCTACTTTGGGAATTTGACCTTTCAACCATATCAATGGTTCTACGACCCCTTTCACAATCAATGGTCAAGATCTCCTTCGGGTCTCCGGACTTATGAAATCTCAAGTCTCAAACTTTACTTCCCCTCTAATTATGTGGATTACTTCCACATGTCCTTGCTGACGTGGTCTACCGCATGTCCTTGCTGACGTGGTCTGCTGACATGGGTGAGGCGTGTAGGGATTGTAGTGGAGTGTGGAGGCAGAGCGAAGTAGTGGAGTGTGACGTCTGAGCGCGGAGGTGGTATGTATGAGTGGTTTGGTGGTTTACTCGGAGGGGGGGTTAGGCGGTAAGTGGTAATGAGTGAGGGGGGTCCGAGTTGACAGGAAGGTGACACATATGAGGGTCCCACATGGAAAATAACACCAACTCAAATCCCCCCCCCCACGGTTAAAGGAAGAAAGGTTGGGGGGTCCAATATGCCCTGTTGACCGTAGATCTGAGTGCTTGATTCTTGGCCGCTGAGATTAGTGTGCCCTTCCTTCAACTTATCATGTATTTCCACTTTAGAATGATCTGACGAATGAAATTTACTTTGGATGATCCGACGGTCGAGGATTTATTTCGGATCTCTGGGTCTCCGAGCTTCGGGTATTTCAAATCTCAAATTGAAAAATCTTGAAGTGAGATTTTTCCGGAGCGTAACCTCCTCACAACTTTATACCCAAAACGAATGATGTTCGTTTGATCAAGATCTTAGATCAACAACTTGATTTTTTTGTGATACGTCTTTGCCTTAGATTAAATCCAACGACTCTCCATATTTTCTTATCCTATCCTTTCACTTAATTTGATTTGATGGCTGACGAAGATTCGGATAATCGAATTCTCAAACCTTATGCCCCGTTTATCTTATCCTTTACTTAATTTGATCCGACGGATGATGGATATTCGGGTGATCGAATTCTTAATCGATTTTCCCCACTTATCCTATCCTTCCATTAATTCAATCCGACGGTTGATGGAAATTCGGATGATTGAGATCTAATTTATTTCATCTTATCCTGTCCTTCCACTCAAAAGTGATCCAATGAATATCGGGTATTCGGGTATTCGCATTCTCAACGGTCTGGGTTTGTCCTGTGGATATGTTGATCCTCATCACGTTTATGTACTGGGCTTTCCCTTATGAGCTTTGATCTGTACTTGCTGTTAACTCCCAAAATAGCACCATTATTTTGCTAACTCGTTCAAAAAGGTTCGATTAAAGTTTTTGAATTGCGAATGGGAAAATGACACTTAAACTTGCAGGAAACTTTTCGATCCCTTCCTCAGCTCCAAATTAAGATCTGACAACACCATTGGAAATCTGATATTCTCTAGATGTCGATCGACTATTTACATGTGAAAAATGGATTTTTTATGACCGAGAAATTCAAATTTGAAACTCTGTCCGCTTTCAACAGCACAGAAGGCAGAAATTTTTACCCATTAGCTGTTGAAAGTGGCGCTTTCCGCAGCTAAGGAGCGTTTTTTCACAGGCTACGTGCTGTGGAAAGCCTGTAACGGCCAAAATGTCACAATTTTCGCCCAGATTTGAAATTTTTGAATTAAAAGCAGATGAAAACGTTGGGATTAGACAGGTGGTGGATTATTCCATCAAATCCAAAGGCTATTTTGGGAAAGACAAGTCAAAAGAGGAGTCTTTGGTCAAGT
>ML777145.1:1191570-1206669 GCA_009831015.1 Picea engelmannii
GAGGGTTCGATTCTGGACAGAGATATACTTCTTGTGCTCAGACTTATTATGCTAATATAGATCACAGTTTTCTTTTAGTTTTGATTGTCAGTTTTCCATTTCTCTTCTGCACTGTTATCTGTGTTGTCATGCTTTTAATGGCTTTTATCCCATTATCTAGCACATAACCTGGTGACAAGTTTATTGATTGTCTCTTAGACCCTNTTATGCATTGGTTTAGTTACAATTTGTTCTCCATCCACCTTTAAGCTACTTGCTGATTAATCAATCCTTAAAAGCACTGTCTATTTGTTTATCATATCCATGTTTGAATGCTATGAAATGTATTGAGTTGTCCCATTGACCCATATTCATAAAACACAAAAACATTTTTACTTGAAGTTACCAAGCACCTCTGGTCTGCAACCACAGAGGGTTTCTTGGAGTGATAACACTTGCCATCATCATTGTTGTTCTTTCCATCAATGACAAGCACACGCTTCCTGTAAAACATTCCAACAATCTCCCCCTTTTGCATTGATGGAAACCCTAAAAGACTGCACTATTCTGCTTAAACCTCCAACTATAGCATCCAGACCACACCTTTTCTCCCCCTTTGACATCAATGTCAAAGAAAACATGCCCCCCATGAGTTGTTGCAATAATGTTTTGGAGGTATCATATATTTAATCAACACATACTCCCCCTGATAGGATGGACTCTCTTAGGTGAGAGAAGGGATGACACCCAGCTTCTGACGGAGATATTCAAATGGTGTCTTGTCTAGGGTTTTAGTAAAGATGTATGCAATTTATTCTATGGAAGGAATATAATTTAGCTAAACAAATCTGTTTGTAACCTTCTCTTTGAGAAAATGATAGCTTATTGGTATATGATTCGTCTTTGAATGGAGAACAGGATTCTTGGAGACACTAATGGCATTGGTGTTATCACAGTGAAGTGGAATGGGATTAGTATAAGTTACCTTCAAATCTACAAGAGTTTGTATCATCCATAAGATCTAAGTGCAGCAAGTAGAAGCAACAATGTACTCTACCTCTGTAGTTGATAATGAAATAGATCCCTGCTTCTTACTAATCCATGCTACTAATGAATCACCTAAGAATAATGCACCTCCACTGGTGCTCTTTCTCTCATCCAAACAGTTTTCCCAATCAGCATCTGAATATGCAGTTAATTAAAAATTCTTATTTCTAGGATACCATAGACCATAAGTCATTGTACCCTTCAAATATTTGAATATACTTTTCACAACTACTAAATGACTTTGTTTAGGAGCAGATTGATAACGACCTACCATTCCAACAACTTTAATTATATCAAGACAGGATGATGTGATGTACAAAAGATTGCCTATGATTGATCGATATGTTCTTTGATCAACATCAAGTGAAATATCATCTTTACTAAGCTTGCAACCAACCACCATAGGTGTGCTTATAGGTGTATAATATTCCATCTGAAACCTCTTTAACATCTCTTTCAAATACTTTTCTTGAGAGATAAATATCCCTACAGAACTCTGATTGAGTCGTGAAACAAGAAAATATGGCAGTTCTCCTATCATGGACATCTCAAACTCAGTCTGCATTGAATTGGAGAACCACTGAACTGAGGGGTCATTAGTGCATCTAAAAATAATGTCATCTACATAAACCAAAACAACTAATAAATCATCACCTTCAGACTTAATGTATAGATTACTGTCAACAATACCTTTCTTGAACCCTTTGTCCTATAGAAATTTGTCCACTCTATAATACCAGGCTCGTGGTGCCTATTTCAATCCATATAATGCCTTTCTCAACTTAAGACATAGTCAGGATTATCTGTTAGTGAAAATCCTTTAGGTTTCTCCACATATGCATCTTCTTCTAGATCTCCATTAAGAAATGATGACTTAACATCCATCTGATATACTTTAAAGTTCTTATGACATGCATAGGTAAGAAACATTATGATGGCTTCCAATCTTGCCACTGGTGCAAAGGTTTCATCAAAATCTCGTCCTTCAACTTGTGCATAACCCTTATAGACCAATCTATCTTTATTTCTAACAATTTGTCCTTGTTCATTCATTTTGTTCTTAAACACCCATTTGGCACCAATTACATTCTTATCTACAGGTATAGGAACAATCTCCCCAGTATTGTTCTTCTCAATCTGATCTAGTTCCTCATTCATTGATTTTAACCAATTTGCATATTTACTGGCTTCATTAAAGTTCTTGGGTTCCACCATGGACATGAAGGCTATATGTGATTGTTCGGTGTCTGATTATCCTTCTCCTGGTTTGTACACCTTTGTCTTTTTCACCAATTATATGACTTGCAGGATGATTCTTTTGAGTAATTATGGAGGGAGGATTTGATGTTGTCTGTTGATTTGAGTCTGCCTGAGTATTTGTATCTTCATCTGACTCATATTCTTCTCTTTCTGATTCTTGGACCTGTTCATCTTCAACTTCAACTATATCCTTTGTTGTTTATTTAACACTGCTTACATCTCATACCGGGATGTCTTGATCGACTTTTATGTCAATACAATCAACCAATTTATGCAACCTCTTATTATAGCATATGTATACTTAATTGTTTGTAGCATACCCTAAGACTATACCTTCATCAACCCTATCATCATATTTGCCAAGATTTTCATCATTATTCTTGATATAACACTTCCAAAGACTTTAAAATGATTGATTGAAGCAGGTCTTCCAAACCATAGTTCATAAGGAGTATTGTCACTTTGTGGCCTGAGATGAGCTTTGTTAAGAATATGTACAGCTGTATAAATTGCTTCTACCCAATATGTCTGAGCAATATTCTTTTCATTCATCATTGATATTTCCATCTTCTGAACTGATCTATTCTGCCTCTCAACTACTCCATTTTTCCATGGAGTCCTTGGAATAGTATACTCTCTTTTGATCCCATTTTTATCACAAAACTCTTTGAAGTCTCCTAAACTAAACTCTCCTCCTCTATCATACCTTACTGCCTTCAATATTTTTCCTGTTTGATTCTCAGTCAGAGACTTAAACACTTTGAATTTTTCAAATGCTTCATATTATTTTTTCAAAAAGGCAACCCATGTAAGTCTAGAATAATCATCAATATTCAACATGAAATAGTTTTATTTTCTTGTACCTTCCTTCCTTGATGGTCCACATAAATCCATATATACTAATTGAAGAGGCTTCTCTGTTGATGCAAAGTTCTTATATTTAAAGTGTGTCTGAGTGAGCTTTCCTATTTGGCAAGGTTTGCATACAGAATCATATGGATTTGATATTTTTGGAAGATATTTTACTGCCCCATTGTTACAAATTTTGATTAGATTATCAAAATTTAGGTGTCCAAGTCTCCTATTCCATAACTAGCTTTCATCATACTTGCTTCAGTGACATTCTTCTTTTTCTTCTTTCAAAACATAGACATTGTTTTCTGTTCTTATGCCTTTTGCAATCAACTGTCCTAAATTCATAGATTGTATTTTACAATCTTTAGAAGTGAAAACAACTTTACATCCTCTGTCACAAACTTGACTGACACTAAGAAAATTATGTTTCAGACCATCTACAAACAACACATATTGAGCTTTCCCTTTTCCATTACTTAGACTTACCATTCCTTTACCTTTGATTTTTCCTAGTGCATCATTTCCAAAGGTTACATTTCCTGATTTGCTTTCACTTAGAGACAGAAACTTACTTTTGTCTCCAGTCATGTGTTTGGAACATCCACTGTCAATATACCAAGGGTTCTTTTGTCTTTGAGTCGAAAGTACTAGACCACAATTTTCACTATATTTCTTTTTCCATGTGCTAGCATTTCTAGCTAAGGGTTTTATCCTTGGATCTACTTCGTAATTCTTCAGATGGTAGTTTGCAACTTTGTGGCCAAAGTTATGAAAGTTATAACATTCGAGCTCATTGTTCAAAAGGTCAAATTGATTGGTGCAACTTTGTCTACTCATTGGTTTCTTAGTTCTATGTTGCAAAGATTGTTTATTTCTTGATCTCCTTAGTTGCATGTCTCTAAACTTAATTTGACAATTTGCAATATTATGACCAAAATTAGAGCAGTAAAAATAGTAACCATGGAAGAAATTTTGGTACCTGAAGGATGGCCTTCTTCTTGGCATCTGTTTCTCCATCTTCTAATATCTTCATTTTTTATCAGGGATCATCTTGTCTTTATTAGCTTTTGGTGGCAGAGTACTCACATGGTATGATTGTCTGCTGACTTGGAACTTGATCATATTTACTCGCTCTTTTATTTCTATCTGTTTGCTTCTTTAACCACTTACATAGCCTAATTTAGTCTTCAATAAAGGAGATCTTTGTTTGCTCAGAATGTTGTTTAGTTCTGTTGAGTCTTTAATGCTTGGAAGATTTTGGAGATACAATGATTTAAACTTCTCCATATCTTTTATGGTTTTTACTACCTCTTCTTCCAAGGCTTCACATCTTGCCTTCTTCTCTGATAATTGTTGTTTCAGAGTGTCCTCTATTTTATTTGCCTCTTCTAACTCCACTTTTAGCAGGGCAAAGTATTCATCGGGTTTTTTACCATTCTTTTCAAACTGCATCAACAATTGTTTTTGTTTTCTCTTATTAAGTCCGAGTCTGTCAATCTCTTATAAAGAACCGATTAGTTCACCTTGCATATCAACCATGACTTCTTCATCATTAACATCAATTCCTTTGATTTTATTATCATAATCCTCTTTGGCCATAAGCATAAAGTCATTAACCTTATTTTCACAGGAAGAGTCACTATATGTGTCTTCTGAAGAGTCATCATTGTTTACACATAAACTTTTCTTTTTACCAAATCTCTTGGATTTGTAATTATATTCACCTTCAGAGTTCTGGTCCTTCTTCTTGTGTGGACACTTAGATTCAAAGTGACCTATCTTTCCACAGTTAAAAAAATTTAAGGGCAACATACCTTGGTATTTGTCTGATCCTTTCTTTAGTCTTCTCACAAATTTTGCTTCAATTTCATCAGGCTCATAATCCTCATTCTTATCTGCTTTAAATTATGCTTCCCTAGAGGTGGGTTTATCTTTACTAATCCTCATTTCATAAGCAGTTAGAGTTCCTAGAAGTTGATTAATAGACAAAATCTTAAGATCATTCAGTTCTTCTATTGCAGAAACTTTTGGATTAAATCTATTTGGCAGAGATCTTAAAATCTTCTGAACTAAAAATGCATCTACAGTCTTCTCACCAAGACCCTTCATGGAATTCACAAGCTCCTCAACTCTTAAGAAATATTTATTAATTGTTTCATCCTCATTCATCTTTAGTTGTTCAAATTTCAATCTATATGTCTGAAGTTTGGCATCTTTTACATTCTCATTTCCTTCATAATTGCTAATGAGTTTATCCCACATCTCTTTGGCAGAATCAAGTTTCATTACTTTTACAAATTCATCTTCAGCAAGCCCACTCAAGATAGCATTCATTGCCTTTGCATTAAAGATACATTCTAACTTATCATCTTTGGAAGCTAGCCCACTAGATTTTGTATATTCAGTCTCTACAAGATCCCAAACATGAGCACCTAAGGCCATAATGTATGTTCTCATTCTAACCTTCCAGAAAGAAAAATTTGTTCCATCAAATAGAGGAGGATTATTGGTCGAAGTTCCTTCATGACTTGTCATGTTTAAGCTTATTTATCTACCTCTAGCTAAAAGGAACTCGCTCTGATACCAATTGTTGAAATTACTAAGACAACTGAGAGGGGGGGTGAATCAGTTGTTACTATGCTTAAACAATTTTATATCTATTAAAATATTATTAACCTTCTCCAAGTGATCATCAATATTATGCAAGACATGAACAAGAGAAATAAAAAACATCAATCACACATATGATATACACAGAGACAGATATTCACAAGGAAACCCACAAATGGAGAAAACCTCTTATTCTTTGAATGATAGAATGTCTTTTAAGTTTTGTACATCATATTTCTTTGAGAACCAACTCAAAATGAGGCTACAACCTCTTCTTTAGAAATATGCAACTTGCTGAGAGCACCAACTCTCTGGTTTCTCTAGCACCCACTAGAAGGAAGCACCAACTCCCTGAGTGTTCCAGCACCAACTGGATGGAAGCATCAGCTTCCAGTCACATAGGCACCAACCTGTATAACAAAGAACAATGGTTCTCCCTTGCACCACCCTACCACCCTATTTTTTCTAGATGCAACCAGATGGAAGCTACAACTCCATGTGTTCAAGCACCCACTTGAAACTCAGAGGACAACAATCATCCCTAGCACCACCCTACCACCCTGAGATATAAATCTTTGCTTGATGAAATTTATTACAATGATACACTATTTATTAGTGGCTTACCAGTATCATCACTATTCTGCTACACTGGTCTGTTCTGCCTGTGTTAGTGTCTTCCTTTTCGCATCTTCTTGTGATTAAGTTCTCATACAGTTTGTTGTTTTCACCATTTCTTCTTTGTCCAGATTATGTTCTTCATATCTGCATTTTCTCCCTCGGATCATGCTATTATATTCATTGCTTACAGTTTGACTACTTTTTACAGAGAAACAACAACCTCTCTTTGTCATGACATTTTTCTTTTATCCCTTCTCTCATCATCCATTACACTCCGCATCTCCAACGCTTAAGTCAAGAATCTCAAAGAAACGGTCAAGAATCATGATTCCAATGCTCAGGAACAATGATTCAACCTTTCAGGAACAATGATTCGGTTAGTGTAACTAAATTGTAACTGATCAAGAAATCATGAGATAAAACAACAACCCTTTGATTATATTTAGTTTGATCAGTGTCGTTGGATTATACCTGTAGATGATTTTTGACTTTTCAATGCGTAACCTCTGATGTGGAGCCTAGCGGCGCTAGCTCCTTCCCAAAAATTCTACTGATGTGACCTTGGGTGATGCTCTCATGTGACCATGTGATTACGAGTGCGGCCAAAGGTGGTTTGAGGGCAATCCGATTTTCTCCATGCAATTCACTACAGATCTCCACGTATGCCTTTGGCGATACCGTGGTTTTGATTGCGGCCCACTCACAAAAAACTAAGACCTGAGCATGTTTTGACCCTACAATGTGATGGGACTATTGATCTCACGATCTCAATGGTGCTCCTGAAAGGATGGTTCAGATCTATCCTTTCACAATCTGCGGATCAGATCTAACCTCCCTAAATCAACGGTTGTGATTTATTTCGTGATCCGGCCTTTGGGAGTTTCAAATATCAAACCCTTCTTTCTTTTGTACGCAAATCTTCCAGAGTCAATGATCCGTGGACACTTGTCCTTCTCAATCGATGGCTCTGCCTCTACTTCGATAATTTTACCTTTCAACCAGATCAACGGTTTTGCGGCCACTTTCTTGATCAACAGTTGAGATCTCCTTCGGGTCTCTGGACTTCTGAAATCTCAAGTATCAAACTTTACTTCCCCTCGAAGCATGCAGATTAATGCCACATGTCCTTGATGACATGGTCTGCCACATGTTCTTGCTGACGTGGGTGAGACATGTAGGCAGTGTAGTGGAGTGTGGAGGCAGAGAGCGGTAGTGGAGTGTGACATGTAGCGGGTAGTGGAGCATGACGTCTGAGCGCGGAAGTGGTATGTATGAGTGGTTTGGTGGTTTACTCGGAGGGGGGGTTAGGTGGTAAGTGGTAATGAGTGAGAGGGGTCTAAGTTGACAGGAAGGTGACACGTATGAGGGTCCCACATGGAAAATACCACCAACTTGGATCCCCCCCCCCACGGTTAAAGGTAGAAAGGTTGGGGGGTCCGATATGCCCTGTCGACCGTAGATATGAGTGCCCGATTCTCGGTCACTGAGATTAGCACTCCCTTATTCTAACTTATCATGTCCTTCCACTTTAGAATGATCTAACAACTGAATTTTACTTCGGATGATCTGACGGTCGAGGATTTATTTCGGCTCTCCGGGTCTCTAGGCTTCGAGTATTTCAAATCTCAAACTGAAAAATCTTGAAGTGAGATTGTTTCGGAGCGTAAAATCCTCACAAATTTAGACCCGAAACGAATGATGTTCATTTGATCAAGATCTTAGATCAATGACTCGATCTGTCTGTGATTAAAATTTTCCTTAGATTAAATCTAATAGCTCTCCATATTTTCTTATCCTACCTTTCCACTTAATTTGATCCGACGACTGACGAAGATTCGGATAATAGAATTCTCAAACCTTGTGCCCTGTTTATCCTATCCTTTACTTAATTTTATCCGATGGCTGACAAAGATTCGGGTGATCGAATTCTCAATCATTTTGCCCCTCTTATCCTTTTAGGAAGTCTATTCTCAAGGCATTGCAACCCCTTGCTCATGTCACCTTTTCAGATACTATCAACCTTGAAGATGAGAATCCTACTATAACCATTGGACATCATATTGAAGACATGATTGATGCTTCTCCTCCTTTCTACATATCTCTAAACATTCATGACAAAATATTGCATAACTTTTTAATGGATTCAGGGGCTTCACACAATGTCATACCAAAAGTGGTAACAGATGAATTAGGTTTAGACATCACTAAATCTTACCTAGACCTATATTCATTCGATTCTAGAAAAGTTAAATGTATGGGAGTCATCAAAGACATGGTTGTTACTTTATCTCAGTTACCTATGAAAAGTGTGGCATTGGATGTTATTGTGGCTGACATACCTCTAAAGTTTGGGATTATTTTGTCAAGGTCATGGGCTAAAAATGTAGGAGGCACATTACAAATGAATCTTAGTTATGCTACCATACTTGTGTTTGGTGGAGAACATCGAAGATTGTACATGGAAGTAAGGTTGGATTCCTTGGTAAGTGATCATGAAAACCCTAGTAATCATCCCATATATGTTGTAGAATATGAACTTGGTTCTTCTATTTTTCACGTTGGTGATCAGATGGTTGAAACATTAGTTAGGAAAGTAAGACCTACAGTTGAAGTCTGTGCAGAAAATTTTGTCTGGAAAATGTATTTTGATGGGGCTTGCTCAAAATAAGGTTTTGGGGCTGGGATTTTTTTCATTTCCCCTACCAAAGAAGTCATTCCTATGTCATATAAACTAGAATTTGATACAACCAGCAACATCAGTGAATATCAAGCTCTGTAGTTAGGATTGAAAGCTGCTAAAAATATGGGTATATATAAACTTTCTATTTTTGGAGATTCAAAACTTATTATCCATCAGATAAAAAACATTTATTAGACCAAATGGCAGAGGTTAAAGCAATATATGAATGAGGTTTGGGATTATGTGGATAAATGTTTCTTGGCATTCAACATCACTTTTGTGCACATGAATTTGAATCAACAGGGTGACTCTTTAGCACTTGCAGCAAGTAACTTAAAGACTCCAATTTTTCCTAACTTAAAATTTGATATTGAGGTTAGACGCAGACCCTCAATACCAGATAACATAAAAAATTGGCAAGTTTTTAAAGATGACCGGGAGATTCAAATATTCTTAAAGACCATTTATGATTTTTAAAATATTTCAATAGATTAGGATAATGAGAACAATGATATGGAAGTACATGCTGCAAATGTTCTTCAAGAAAGTGTTGTTGGGCACAAAATTGTTGAATTGAAAACAAATCGTCTTCCTAAAGGTTTGGTTCCACTTGAGAGATTATTTGAGCACAACGATGTGTCTAGAAAAAATGTTATTTAGACATAAGAGACTGATGTGATAGACTGTGATATCAGTTCAGATCTAAATCCAAAGATGGTGAAATTATCTAGAAAATTGTCAGAAAAACAGAGAGAGAAGTATGTAAATTTGATGAAACAGTATTCAGATGTATTTTCCCGGTCTTATGAATACCTAAAGATTTTTGATACATAAATTATGCAGCACAATATGCCTTTAAAGCCTGAATCAAAACCTTTTAAGAAAAACTCTAGGAAATTTAAATCATTGTTGTTACCCATAATAGAAAAAGAATTGAAAAGGTTATTGGATGCCAAAATTATAGTACCACTGAGATACTCATAGTGGGTAGCTAATTTAGTACCTGTCTAGAAAAAGAGTGGAGAGATAAGGATTTGTGTGGACTTCAGGAATTTGAACAGATGTTTTTTAAAATACAATTATCCATTACCAAAAATGGATCATATTTTACAAAGAGTAGTAGGGGAAAAGAAGATTTATATGCGTGATGGTTATTCAGGGTATAATCATATATCAGTAATGAAAGAATATAAGAAGAAAACAACTTTTCCCACTCCCTGGGGCACTTTCATGTATGAAAATATACCTTTTGGATTGATGAATGCAGGAGAAACATTTCAGAGGGCTATGGATATTGCATTTATTGGTGAGAAAGACAGGTTTATGGTTATTTATCTTGATGACATCACTGTATTTTCAACTTTTGATGAAGAACACTTGCATCATTTGAAGCATACATTTGAAAAATGCAGGAGGTATGGTATATCATTAAACCCTAAAAAATCTCATTTTTCCATGGAGGAAGGAAACCTTTTAGGACATATTGTTTCACCAGAAGGAATCAAGATAGATACTGAAAGAGTAAAATCTATTCAGCAAATAGACATTCCAAGAAACAAGAAGTCTATCCAATCCTTCATAGATAAAATCATTTTTTTAAGGAGATTTATACCAAATTTTGCAGAGATCGTCAAGTACATTATTGATATGTTGAAAAAGGATGCAAAAATCAAGTGGATACCAGAAGCTAAAGAATAATTTGAGAATATTAAGTAGCCTCTTGTTTAGGCCCCTTTTCTCATCAGCCCTAATTACTCCAAGGAATTCATGATTTTTTCATTTTCTTTTGAAGAAAATATAGTTGTTGTTCTTTTACAAAGAAATGATCAGGGGTATGAGAAACCTATCTCTTTTTTCAGCAAAACTCTCAGAGACTCTGAATTGAAATTTGATATTATGGAGAAATAGGCATATGCTATGGTGAAGGCTTTAAAATATTTCAGGGTATATGTTCTACAATATGAGATCACTGCATATGTTCCAAATAGTGCAGTTAAATAAATTTTGGTTCAACCTGATTGTGAAGGGAAGAGAGGAAAATGGATAACGAAAATTCTAGAATACATTCTAACTATAAATCCCACTCATTTAATAAAAGGACAAGGCCTTGCCAAATTAATGACATAGTCAAAATGTAAAGCAATTGGATTGTATCATTTCTCAAGCAAATCACAGAATTCTTCATTTCAAATTGAGGAAACTGGCTCACAGGTAAACAACAAATATTCTTCTTCACCCTTGGTACAAAGATATTGTATTTTTTCTGCTAAATCTCCAGTCTCCTCCTGAATTGGATAAATCAAATTTCAGATCACTTAAATTGAAATCAGTAAAATATTGCATTATTGATCAAATCTTGTTCTGGAAACATCCTAATGGGATTTTGTTGAGGTGTGTTAATGAAGAAGAGGAAAAACATTTTTTTTGTGATTTACATCATGGTGTTTGTGGAGGTCATCATCATTGGAGGGATACTGCTTTCAAGATTCTAAGAGCAGGCTATTATTGTCCAGTACTGTTTTCAGACATATTTTCTCAGGTCAGGGCATGTGAACCATGTTAAAAGTTTGTAGGAAAGCAGAAACTTATATCTCTGCCTTTAAAACCCATTATTTCTCATGGACCATTTCAACAGTGGGGCTTAGAATTCATCGTGTAAATCAATCCTTCATCTTCTAGAAAACATAAGTGGATACTTACAACCACAGATTACTTTACTAAGTGGATTGAAGAAATTCCAACTCGGAATGCAACAAACAAGGTAATCATGGAATTTCTTGAAGGTCATATTTTTTCTAGATTTGTTTGTACTAAGAAGCTAGTTACTTACAATGCTCAAGCTTTCAAATCAAACTCCATGATTGATTTTTGCAATAAGTATGATATCATATTGGTTCACTCCACGCCTTGCTATCCCTAAGGAAACGGGTTAGCAGAATCGTCCTATAAAAGCCTCAGAAGGATTATCAAAAAACTACTTGCAGAAAATAAAAGGTCATGGGATTCCAAGTTAAACTTTTCCCTATGGGATGATCAGATCAACAATAAGAAATCTATTGGAACTTCCCCATTCCAAATGGTGTATGGAAAAAATGTTATTTTCCCAACTCAATTGGGTTTACCTGTTCTTAAATTTCTGCAAGGGGAACTAGAAGAACCCAATGATATTCAAAGGAGATTTTTTCAAATGATAGAAGTTCAGTAGGCTAGAGAAAAGATGGATCAAAAAGTTGTTTTTCATCAGAGAAAATTCAAATCCATGTTTGATAAGGGAAACAAGAAAGATATTTTGAAAAAGGGAGATCTTGTATTGAGATGGGATGCTAGAAGAGAGGACAAAGATAAGCATGGCAAGTTTGAAAACTTATGGTATGGTCCTTTCAAAATAGCCAAGGTCATGAATAACAATACTTTTCTCTTACATAATTTGGATGAAACTGAAATTTTTGGAGGCCCAGTAAATGGGAGATTCCTGAAACATTACTTTCTTTAAGATTTATCAAAAAGTTTCAGTCTGTACAATAGGTTTTCTTTTGAATTCAAATAACGACCCCATATAACTAATGGAATTGTTTCATTACAATTTGTGTTTTAAATAAAGGGTGACAAAGCAAGGAAATCAAATAATCAGAAGGATATAAAGGCATTGGTCTGGAGATCTTAAAGTTTCCTCATGAAACTTTACCCCCAGAAGGAGCCACTATTAGTCTCTAACTTTGTTTTTGATTAAGTGGGTGTCCCTAATCCTTGATCCTCCCTGCTTATGCTTTGTTGCCTAAACTTGATTTTTACCTCTTGGTTTAAATGGTCATTCTTTCCATTTTTATTGCACTTTTAAATGGTTTTTGAAGTTTTTAAAGGTTTTGAATTTGATATGATAAATCTTGTCACATCACTTTTCCATTCATTATTTGAATTTTCAAAAATTTTCCAAGTCACAAATGGCGCTACAGGAATAGTGCTATTCCTGCAGTGCTAGGAATAATCATATTTTTACATGTGCCAGCCCGCCCTAATCGTGTCATAATTTCTCAAATCATGATTAGAGGATATGCATGCCTCTCCATGATATTTTCTCGGGTTGATACTGTTGGAAATGTGTAACAGTTAGCATATGCTTGTCATTGATGGCAAGTACAACAGTGAAGATGACAGGCAAACAAAAGACAAAGGAAATTAAGCTCAGAAGGAATAGCGTTCCTATACACGCAGGAAGCTCAGGAAAGAGACCAAGAACTGTCGGATCTCACTCGGAAATCCCGACAGTTGTTGGATCGGGAGAAGCTGCACAGATGTTAAGCGTAGGAGTTAAGCGCAGAAAAGAAGTGATCTAAGCCGTCAGATATGCAGAAGCTGCGAGGGAGATAAGCCATCGGAGAATCGGGGATCGCGATTTCAAAGTGCAAAGAACACTTGACATCGGAAACTCCGATTTCGCGATATGCGATTTCACGAGATGATCGCAGCCGTTAAAGCGACAAAGAGGTATGGACCGTTGATTATCTAAATGGAGTATCGGGGATCGGGACTTTGGAATGACAAAGTCACCTGACATCAGAAACCCCGATTTCGTGATATGCGATATCGCGACTCAATCGTAACCGTTTGAGTCAAGACACGTGGCAGAGATCTAGCAAGAGACGGGATATTGGCCATCGGGAAATCGGAGTTCCTGAGGACAAGAGAGTTGAGACATCGTAAGTCTCGAAGCCCCGAGAGTTAATCTGAGTCGTCCATCTGGAAGGACGCGTGGCAAAGGATAGAGCACTGTCGGCACTTTATACATCGGGAAATCGGAGATCTCGATGACCAGAGTCTTGTGCAAGGCAGAATTGCGATCCGCAAAACCCCGATTAGTGGGGGCCAACTGTTAGCACAGCAGAGCAGGACGACAGGTGGCAGGTGCCTCATCGCATATCGGGATGTCGGAGATCCCGGGAGCAAGGAGTTCGTGCATCTCGAACTCGCGAACCCCGTAGCCCCGATGGGATAAAGTAGAGGTCACGGGAGTTGGTCACATGAGTGGGAGCTCAGCCAGGAGGGCTGAAGCACATCGCACATCAGGATATCGAATATCCCGGGAGCAAGGAGTTCGTGCATCTCGAACTCGTGAACCCCGTAGCCCCGATGGGGTAAGGTTGTGGTCACGATATGATGGTCACGTGGACCAAGGCTCAGCCAGGAGGGCTGAAGTGCATCGCTAATCGGGAAATCGCGAATCCCGTGGACATAATTTTTATGTCATCGCAAATGCTAAAATCGCGATATATGAAAACCCGTTTTGATCTGAACCGTTGAATCAAGAAGTGATCGGAGGGCTACTGAGGCACGTCATAGTGTGACTGCCAGAAACCACTGATGGTTTCTGCTAGAGTACTCGAGGACACTTCGAGGTGATTGACAGAGAAGGTGAAGAGTCTCAAGGGATTTGCCAGCAAAACAAAGACTGTTCGTGGACGCAATTGACATCTGGATGAGCGTTGGAGCCTGTAACTGCAACAGAGTAGTTGAGCTTGACTGTAACAGAAGATGAAGTATCTCAACTGCTGGTGAGGCGAAGGAATTTGATCATGACACCCAGTGATGATGGACAGGTGTGTTGAACAAAAAAAGAAGTTGAAGAGTTGCCATGATGAACAGGCAGATCACTCAACATGAAGATAAGGCAGAACCATTGCATGGAGAACATGCACAAGATGCACAGGGTGTATAAGTATGGGGAATGAAGAAGAGGTAATGTTGTTCTTGTTGTTGGAATTTTTGGTGTTGCGATTGGAGGTCTTGGTGGTGATTCAAGTGGGAAGAAGGATCAGAGGGCAGCAACGAATTTGAACTGAAGAGTATCTGTGCAGAGAATGGGGATGGTGCTCAGAGCTTGAAAAACAGAAGAACAGACAGAGCAATCATGTGGAGCAGAACAGTGATAAAGTCAGGTATGCCATCATCGAACATCATATCACTGTAATAATTTCAGTTGCAAAGATTTACATTTCAGGGTGGTTGGGAGGTGCTAGGGAGGACTGTTGTCCTCAAAGGTTCAGGTGGGTGCT
>ML777145.1:1211044-1223049 GCA_009831015.1 Picea engelmannii
AACAAGGACTCACTGGTGCAATGGTTTGCTTTTGCCATGGAGTCTGAATTTGAGATGTCTATGATAGGAGAACTGTCATTTTTCCTTGGTCTACAAATTACTCAGAGGTCCGATGGGATCTTCATTTCTCAAGAAAAATATTTAAGAAAAATGCTGAAAAGGTTTCAAATGGAAGATTCTAAACCTGTGGGTACACCTATGGTAACAGGATGTAAATTAAGCAAGGATGATGATTCACCTAATGTTGATCAAAGCTCATATCGATCAATGATAGGAAGTCTGTTGTACATCACAGCATCTCGCCCAGACATAATGCATGTTGTAGGAATGGTAGGAAGATATCAAGCTTCTCCTAAACAGAGTCATTTGCAAGCTGTCAAAAGGATATTCAGGTACTTAAAAGAAACAATGACTTGTGGCCTGTGGTATCCCAAAAATCAAAGTCTTCAATTGACTGCTTATTCAGATGCAGATTGGGAAAATTGTGTTGATGAGAGAAAAAGCACCAGTGGAGGAGCATTCTTATTGGGTAAATCCTCAGTAGCCTGGCTTAGTAAAAAGCAAGGTTCCATTTCTCTATCGACCACAGAGGCAGAGTACATTGCTGCTGCTACCTGTTGCACACAGGTATTATGGATGATTCAAACACTTGCAGACGTAGAGGTAAAATACTCTGCACCGATCCCTATTTATTGTGATAACACTAGTGCTATCAGTGTGTCCAAAAATATTGTATTCCATTCCAAAACAAAACATATTCCCATAAAATATCATTTTTTGAGAGAACAGGTCACCAATCAGATTGTTCAGCTCCAATACATTCCCACTACAGAACAATTTGCAGACATCTTTACTAAGCCTCTAGCCAAGACACCGTTTGAATATCTCAGACAGAAGCTGGGTGTCATCTCGATTCACTCCTAAAAGAGTCCATCTTGTTAGGGGGAGCATGTCTCGTCTTTGACATTGATGTCAAAGGGGGAGAAAAGAATTCGGGTGCTGTAGTTTCCATCAATGACAAAGGGGGAGATTGTTGGAAATGTGTAACAGTTAGCATATGCTTGTCATTGATGGCAAGTACAACAGTGAAGATGACAGGCAAACAGAAGACAAAGGAAATTAAGCTCAGAAGGAATAACGTTCCTATACACGCAGGAAGCTCAGGAAAGAGACCAAGAACCGTCAGATCTCACTCGAAAATCCCGACAGCTGTTGGATCGGGAGAAGCTGCGCAGATGTTAAGCACAGGAGTTAAGCGCAGAAAAGAAGTGATCTAATCCGTCACATATGCAAAAGTTGTGAGGGAGATAAGCCATCGGAGAATCGGGGATCGCGATTTCAAAGTGCAAAGAACACTTGACATCGGAAACTCCGATTTCGCGATATGCGATTTCGCGAGATGATCGTAGCCGTTAAAGCGACAAAGAGGTATGGACCGTTGATTATCTAAATGGAGTATCGGGGATCGGGACTTTGGAATGACAAAGTCACCTGACATCAGAAACCCCGATTTCGCGATATGCGATATCGCGACTCAATCGTAACCGTTTGAGTCAAGACACGTGGCAGAGATCTAGCAAGAGACGGGATATTGGCCATCGGGAAATCGGAGTTCCTGAGGACAAGAGAGTTGAGACATCGTAAGTCTCGAAGCCCCGAGAGTTAATCTGAGCCGTCCATCTAGAAGGACGCGTGGCAAATGATAGAGCACTGTCGGCACTTTATACATCGAGAAATCGAAGATCTCGATGACCAGACTCTTGTGCAAGGCAGAATTGCGATCCGCGAAACCCCGATTAGTGGGGGCCAGCTGTCAGCACAACAGAGCAGGACGACAGGTGGCAGGTGCCTCATCGCATATTGGGATGTTGGAGATCCCGGGAGCAAGGAGTTCGTGCATCTCGAACTCGCGAACCCCGTAGCCCCGATGGGATAAAGTAGAGGTCACGGGAGTTGGTCATATGAGTGGGAGCTCAGCCAGGAGGGCCGAAGCACATCACACATCGGGATATCGGAGATCCCGGGAGCAAGGAGTTCGTGCATATCGAACTCGCGAACCCCATCGCCCTGATGGGGTAAGGTTGTGGTCACGATATGACGGTCACGTGGACCAAGGCTCAGCCAGGAGGGCTGAAGTGCATCGCTAATCGGGAAATCGCGAATCCCGTGGACATAATTTTTATGTCATCGCAAATGCCAAAATCGCGATATATGAAAACCCGTTTTGATCTGAACCGTTGAATCAAGAAGTGATCGGAGGGCTACTGAGGCACGTCACAGTGTGACTGCCAGAAAAAACTGATGGTTTCTGCTAGAGGACTCGAGGACACTTCGAGGTGATTGACAGAGAAGGTGAAGAGTCTCAAGGGATCTGCCAGCAAAACAAAGACTGTTCGTGGACGCAATTGACATCTGGATGAGCGTTGGAGCCTGTAACTTCAATAGAGTAGTTGAGCTTGACTGTAACAGAAGATGAAGTATCTCAACTGCTGGTGAGGCGAAGGAATTTGATCATGACACCCAGTGATGATGGACAGGTGTGTTGAACAAACAGAGAAGCTGAAGAGTTTCCATGATGAACAGGCAGATCACTCGACATGAAGATAAGGCAGAACCATTGCATGGAGAACATGCACAAGATGCACAGGGTGTATATGTATGGGGAACGAAGAAGAGGTAATGTTGTTGTTGCTGTTGGAATTTTTGGTGTTGCGATTGGAGGTCGTGGTGGTGATTCAAGTGGGAAGAAGGATCAGAGGGCAGCAGCAAATTTGAACTGAAGAGTATCTGTGCAGAGAATGGGGATGGTGCTCAGAGCTTGAAAAACAGAAGAACAGACAGAGCAATCATGTGGAGCAGAACAGTGATAAATTCAGGTATGACATCATCGAACATCATATCACTGTAATAATTTCAGTTGCAAAGATTTACATTTTAGGGTGGTTGGGAGGTGCTAGGGAGGAATGTTGTCCTAAAAGGTTCAGGTGGGTGCTTGAACACAGGGATTTGGTGCTCCCTTCTAGTGGGTGCTAGAGAAAACAGAGGGTTGGTGCTCTCAGCAAGTTGCAGCTTGCAAAACTGAGGTTGTAGCCTCATTATGAGCGGGTGCTCATATGTATGATACTGTAAAGATTGTAACTATTACTTATCATATATAAAGAAAAAGAGGTTTTTACCCTGCATGGGTTTCCTCAGGAAATATTTGTCTCTGCTTTTCTCTTATGTTTGACTGATGCTGAATATGCCATTGTTTATTCCCCTGCATTATTGTGATCATCATTTAGTGTCTCAGCAAAGAGTTTAAAAAGAAGCATAATTGTTTAAGCACGGTAACAACTGATTCACCCCCCCCCTCTCAGTTGACTAACAGATACTGCAATTATAACAACTACATATGAAGGATTGAGTTCTACCTGCCATAATTGCATCAAATCAAACATGTTTGAATATCATTAACAAAATCAACACCTTCTATTTTAGTTTGTCGGTTATTTTGTGCAGGGGATCATATTGAAGGAAGAAGTGATTTTTACTTCTTAACAACCCACAGGAACTGAGAATTCAAATCATCAATCCTCTCAGATTTGTTTACAAGACCATATCAGCAACATGGCACCAAAGAAGAGTGACCAAATTATCAGACTTGAGCCTGAGGGCACAAAATAACTCGAAGCATACCCTCAAATGGCACAAAGGTTTAAAGATGGGGGTTGGTTTGAGTTTTTCACAACCTTCCAGGGGCACGATGAATAGATTTCAATGGTCTTCACACATAATTTTGATGGCTTTGAAGCTATAGTTGGGAAAATACTAATGTTGGTGACTAAACATTCAATTGCTAAAGCCTGTAGATTGCTAGTTGGTGGGGAAAGGTGGTGGAAGAAGGAGAATGTGGTTATGGAATTTGTGAATCAATTTTTAATCCTAGAGAAACAAAACCCTAACTGGAAAAAGGGAATATCACATAGCTGGCTAAAGAAGGAATGGCATATCATTTTTCTAATCATCCATAGGTATACTAGGTTTGAGGGAAGGTTTTCATTGGTTTATCTTTACCATATCATACTGCTAATTCACATTAATGGTGATTATCCTCTTAATTTACCCTACTTTCTGCTTAAGAGTTTATCTAAAATGTAAAAGAGGGTGCAATCCCATCCTGCTACAGCTAAAGACAGTCTCTTTCACCAGGGTTTAATTAAGACATTGGTAATCTCCTCTTTAAACGAAGTCCATAGACCCTGGGATTGGATAATCCAGTATTTAAGAAATGTTTTACAGTCAGTTTTGGGCCCGAGATATGATCAATTTTATGACAATTATTAGACACTTGTGTCAAATGTACATATGTGTTTTTCATGTTTTGGAGAAGATTTTTGAAGAATTTTGTGCTAAAACGGTATGATCTACACCAGGTATGTATGATTCATGTTTGATGTCAATATTGAGTATAAATCATCATGTTTTATGTTCCCAAATATCTAATTCACATTTTTTTGGTGATACAGGGAAAAACACATCACGTTTCTGCTTCTGACACTCAGTCCGACACTCCTTCCAGTACTCGATCAGGTATCTGGTCCGAAACTTCGTCCAGCACTGTGTCTTGTACAAAAACGGTGGGCGATTTGGCGGTTATGGTATTGGCGGCCAATGGTGGGAAAATCAAGAATGTGGGTTTTTCTCGTGCTTTCCCCCTCCAACTATTGTACCCTTGACAAATCAATTTAAGTTGTTAAGCAGAGCGATTATTGGCTCGCTCTATTTCGGCAGTCAGGGCACCATTAATGTAATTTGCCAAATTTAGAAGTGGTTCGACCCTCTTGTGGTCATCCACTTGGTCTGTAAATATTATAAATAACATTGTGGTGGGCAGATAGCTAGGAAGCAGTACAAGAACCACTGTGATAGGTACAAACATGTTTTTATTCTGTTTTGCCATTTTTCATTGCCATATTACATAAAAACTGTGATTTTGAGTTTTCATGGCGAAATCAAATTGTTGAGTTCGTGGTGTGCTTTTAGGAAGTGACCACGACTTGTTGGGGGGGCACCAACAGTCTGGTAACTGTTCTTTAGGTTATTTATGCATTTCATAGCTTAGTTGTCTCTTTCATTTCCTGTACATGCATTATTATTTTGTTTATTAATTTGTTGTTATAGTTTAATTGTCTTAACTCTCTTTTGCACGTTAGTATGAAGACTTGTGTTAGTATATGTTAATCTTGTAGTTAGGAACGAATTTGCAAATTCCTAGACTAACCCCATGTGCAATTAGATGTTATATTGTATCTTATTTATGTTAGAATTAAATTTAAAAAAGAGTTTTAAATAGAGTAGAACAGAGTTTTTATTTGAGTTTTCTTTAACAAGGATTTGATGGATGGATATGATTAATTTCAGTTTTTAATTATAGATTGCTTATTTCATTTTTATGTAGATCTTGCTTAATTAGTTGTTGGTTAATGTATTTGGTAGTTTACTTTTTAATGGCATGTTTTAATTTATGTTCTTAAGCATTTTCTTTATTGCAGTTTGAATTTATAGAATAGATATAACATAGTTTCATTTTATGTAATTTCTTTCCTAGAATTAGATTGCAATTATATTTCTTAGTTAATGGTTGAGTTTAATTATGAAGTTTGTTTACATAGCATAGAAGTACAATTATGATCTCGTTATATTTTTGATGGTTAATAATTCATGAATATGCAGGATAATTAACATTGTTTCCATAATGGCTAAATTATCATTGGATTGTTTAATCCATACCTTTCACTTTGCTATTGAGATTAGTGTAGAGCTTATACCGCTTGAATTATCTTTTGTTGTCAAGTGTCATCAAGATATCATAAAACACCAGAGACATTCACACAACCACCAACACTATATTTGAGTTTTCATAGGTTAAAAGATAGTTTCTTTCTTTCGTAGATCAAAAGATAGTTTCTTGCTTTTGTAGATCAGAAGATATAGTTTCTTGCTTTCATAGATCATGATACAGTTTTATTGTTGTTGTAGGATATATAGTCTTTTGCTTTGATAGGTTAGAGAGAAGTTTTCTTATCATAGATTAAAGGTTAGTTGTTAGTCCTTCTTGCTTTCAATTAAATAGATTTCCTTTTATGAATTAGAAATAGTTGTGAAGTTTGAATTAAGAATATAGTCCACTTGTCTCTTAGGCTAGATAGTTGTTCAATGAGAATTTTTAATTAGATTACTTGCAGTAGAAGTTATCTTAGAGTAGTTAGTTGTTTATTTTCTTTAATAGGCTAGCTAGTTGTTTTTCTTACTTGTTTACTTGCTTTAATACGCTAGCTATTTGTTTTTATTACTTGTTTACTTGCTTTAATAGAATAGTTGTTGGCTTGTTTATTTACTTGCTTTCATAGGGTATTTGCTCATTGAATTTAGATTGACAAGTTAAAGTAGTTTGCTTTTGTTATTTGCTTATCATTATGCTTAATAGTTTCTTTTACTTATTGCTATGAACTAGTTTGCTTCAAGTAGGGTTTTTACTTGTTTTCTTAGAACTATCCATCAATCCTTGGTCCAAAAGTACTTAGGTTACATAGTTTCAAGTTGCTTGGTAGGGTTTGCTCATTAGATAGCTTTTCTTGAGTAGATTAGCCTTAGATAGCTACCTCCCTTGTTAGACTATACTACTACCAGCCCTTCTACCTTTGGAATATATTTTGCTACAACTCTAAGTTTACTTGCCCCGGGTTGACAATTTAATTCAGGGTTTTTAGTGTGTTTTTAGTGCATATACAACACCCATCATTTTTGGCGTTGTTGTCGGGGAGTTGTCTCAAGGTAAGAATTAGTTAGGAAATAGGTCATTCCTATACCTTAGCATTAGATTGGCGGTGGGGGAACTTTAAGACGAGAGGTAAGAATCTGCGCATCTGCAATTGTAGGCTCCCCCAAACCCAATGGTATTTTTTTCTTTTTATTTTTGTTTACTTCCATGAATAGACCTATAAACCAAATGGTATCTTTTTCTTTTGTTTTTTCTTTCTTTCATGAATAGACCTAGAGACCCAAAAGGTATATACATTAAATCTAAATCATACCTTTCAACCAAGGTTCCTTCCGACCTTTTTGGGGGAAGGAACGTTCCACTTATAAAATCCGTAGACCGATACCGAAAAACATGAGCTAGCTCAACTCAAAGAGCTAAGGTAGTCTCTGAAGAGACTAACACAGGGATCACTATAGAACAAGAAATTGAAGCATCAATCATATTAGGACAGAAGGCAAGGCCACTCGAGCCTTCCGTAGAACCAAACAATACAACCTTTTATTTTGCACCACCACCAGGAGATCCTAATTTTGAAGACATAATAGACCCCGAACAGGTGAATATTTTGTTTGGTATTTCAGCCAATGTAATCATCTCTCAAACTGACATAGAAACTTTGGCACCAATAGTTTCAACCAGCTCAAGTAGAGTCCCAGATATCCAATCAGTAGGAAGACCTTTCCATCAAAGGGAAACCTTGTTCTCTTCAAAGATAAAACCACCTAGGTACTCTCTTTTTGGAAACCAAACTACTATGGATGATCAGGAAGACCATAACAATGTAAGACATGGGGAGGAAGAAGAAACTGGAAACCAAACCGAAACTACTTTCAGGTTTCCGATTCTAGACACCACTCCAAATGTCAACATGAAGAATATTCCTGTCTCAGCACTACCTACCTTTTATGGTAAAAACAGTGAAGATCCAGACACCTTCCTATTTGAATTTGATATATTGTGTAGGAGATACAACTACGTACATGATGTCCAAAAACTAAAACTCCTTCCTACCACCCTCAAAGACTCTGCACTATGATGGTTCATGGGGTTGGGAGAATCCAGTATTAGGTCTTGGGAAGCCATGAAAGACATCTTTCTTAAAAAGTACCAAGACTATTGCAAGACCAAAGAGTCTCGTAATGACATCCTTAAGATCCAACAGTTAGAAGACGAGACCCTCGAAGATTATATGGAAAGATTTGGTTATATCTCCCATAAGTCAAAATACCATGACCTCCCAGAGGATGCAATTAGGGCTCTTTTCCTTAAAGGAATTTCAGAATAATATCTATAGATTCTTAACTTGATGGAATTAGGTGACTTCTCTCATAAACCATTTGCTGAAATATGTGAAATGTGTAAAAATTACTCAAGGAGTAGAGCCAAGACAGAAAAGAATGTTCGATACCCTTATAATAGGAACTTAAAACCAGTTAGTTCAGGTGGTATCACAAGAGAAGAGATAGGGAACCTTTTAGAGAACTTAAAGACATATATCTTAAGCACAATAGGTTCCCAATTGGACACCCTAAAAATAAAAAAGAAACAGGAGGAGGAAAATGTAGCAATGAGCATATATTGCCCAAGATGCAAGAGGAAGCATTCCTCAAGGGAATGCCCATTAGATAATATTTTAGTTTGTCGCTTCTGTACAAAAGACCATGTGAATGAAAAATGTCCATCATTGCCCAGTTTATTAGCCATCTATAGGAGTGGAGATCCTGGGGAGTATTCTTATGCACCTAGGAGGCCATGGAAGCCTAGGAACCAACCCACATACCCAGATCTACAATCTCAAGTTCCACCCTATTATCAACAATAACAATAGTGGAACCCACCAGCTTGGAAAAACTAGTCTCAGTACCAAAATCCTTGGTTTCAAGGATGGAGAGGAGGACATAACCAAGGAAACCATCAAGCTCCACCTATACCTATGTCCAACCATCATTATCCTCAGTTCCCACCGAACATTCCACAACTTCTGCTAGGTTTTGTTCCACCACCTTTACCTCCTATTCCACAACAACAATCGCTACAATAGAAAAATGAAAGCTCCCCAAGACCAACACTATTATCGACACAACCAATGTCGAATCCCAATAATAAGCCCCCTCAACCTCTTCACGATGATGAGATATAAGCCTTCCCGACATATGTTATCACTCTTATTCCATTATAGGAAATTCAACTAAGATCGGGAAACGTTTTGGAGAGGAAGAGACCTTCAGTAGTCATCCAGGAAGAAGAAGAAGAAGAAGAAACCACCAAACAACCCACAGATGACACTAGGTGGGAAGATGTTATTATCCCAAAGAATCAAGAACCCAAGCTTCCCTAAAATGAACCTTCACAAATTATGAAGGTCCCTCCTTATCCAGACTAATTGGTAATCGAGAAACCTACCACCCGACCGGAATTTGACATTTTGAATGAATTGAAAAATATTTGTGTCAATATTCCCCTGCTTCAAGCCATTAAAGACATTCCAATATACAGTAAGGTAGTCAAAGAATTGTGTATCAAGAAGCCAGGTAGGAAGCATAAGGACCCTCCTATAGTACACTTGATAGGAGATCTTTCTGAATACATATAAGAGCAGCCAAAACTAGCAAAGTATGGGAACCCAGGAAACCCTGTAGTGACCATAACCATTAATGAGGTCTCCATTGGTAACACTCTCATAGACCTAGGGGTAGCCATCAATGTTATGACCACTACCACCTTGGAAAAATTACAGTTACAACCTCTTCTTCGACCTACCCCAACCATTTTGGAATTGGTAGATAAGACTAGGGTTATACTTGAAGGAATTTTAGATGGTACCATGGTTACTTTAGCCTCATGGGAGTACCCAGTAGATTTTCTTGTTATTCACTCAAAGGATCCTGCCAAAGGCCATCCTGTCATTTTGGGAAGACTTTGGCTAGCCACAACCAATGCATTTATTGTTTTTAGAGAAGGGGAAATGACCATCTCAAATGGTCTCTCTATTCAGAAGCTCACCATTTACCCTCCAGATCAACCTATTATGGAGAATCTATGGTTTCTTGAATGTCCATACGAGAACGAGGAATGGGAAGAACCCGTATTTCCAAGTGACCATGCATGGGCACTTCAGGAGCACACAACACAAAATGTGCTAAACCAGTTTATTTCTGCTATCACATGTGTGGATTTTCCACAGTTTTTTCCCCAATTTGAGTACATGTCTGGGGAATAATTTCAAGAATAGTTAGACCCATCCATTTTTTCTTCGACATCTTTTATTTTAGAGATAGATGAGTCTGCCATGTCTTACACTATGCCCTACGAGATTAGTCTAGGAAATTTTTTACATATAAACTCTGGGCTAGATGCAGACCAACATAAACAATTACTAGATATCCTTAAAGAATAATCAAGAGCATTCGCCTGGGAATACAATGACATGAAGGGTATACACCCTGACACATGCATCCATCACATATATACCCAGGGGGAAGTAACACCTGTTAGGCAACCCTAGAGAAGGATGAACTTAGCACTCAAAGACATAGTCAAGGAGGAAATCCAAAAGTTGTTAAATGTTGGATTTATCTATCCCATCTCTGACAGTAAGTGGGTATCCCCTCTTGTAGTGGTTCCAAAGAAAGTGACCAGGAAATGGAGAATTTGTGTTGATTTCTGGGAACTCAACAAAGCCACTCTGAAAGACTACTTTCCTCTTCCTTTCATTGACCAAGTTCTAGATACCTTGTCTGGAAAGAAGTATTTTTCCTTTCTAGATGGGTATAGCGGGTACAATCATATTCTTATAGCACCCGAAGACTAGGACAAGACTACCTTTACTTGTCCTTGGGGCACCTATGCCTATAATGTCTTACCATTTGGATTTTTTAATGCTCCTGCCACATTTCAACGAGAAATATGTTAGTCTCCAATTTTGACCATATTTTTGCCTATATCATGTCATATATACCCCCATTTTCATATCTCGTATCATTTCCTTCTGGCCTTACCATGACACATTTTACATCCTTTTTCCCTAAATGGAGCTATTCAAGGTATTCCTATGATTCAAGTTATTTTTAATGTATTTTGATATTTTAAAACTAATATTGATACTAACGTGACATGAATTAGGTACGTGTTCCCCTGAAATAGACTTATCAGTACCAGGTACCAGCTCGCACCTAGTGGAGATGTCAAAGACTTGCACGACATGGCCAGATTGGATTGATAGTCTGATTCATATGATTGATTGATTCATAACTCAATATGATGACTCAGAGCGAAATTGTAGAACTGTTTTATTATGATGCTTTATGATCCACGCTTCTTGACACTGCGTGTCATAAAGCTGTGGAATTAGTTTCAACGAACTATGAGTCATTTTTGGATCTAAGATTCGCTTAGATTAATGCACCTATGTTCAAGACTATTTTGGGAGGATCTATATAAACTCAGATCGCTCTCAGGAAACGTTGGTTATGATATGTTATGTGATGCAATTTTTGATAATACAATTTTCTATGCGTTATATCATTCTCTGTTAAATGATTTGAGTTTGTTTATGAATTCTCTGTTATATGATTTGAGTTTGCATGGAATAATTTTAATAGCTCTGGTTTCATTTTAGGGCGATTTCACCTCTTGGGCCCACCAACAGGTTCAATTCGCTGTCTCTTTTCCATAGTATAGTTAGTTTATTTCTAGTTATAAAATATGCATGTGAGTTAGTTTTAAAATTGGAGTTACTCTGCTAAATTATGGCTTAGTCATTTTGTTGGAAGATTGGTTGTTGTCATTGATGTCAACCCTAGTCATGGGTTTTGGACCAGAATATTGATGAAGTTATTTGGACATGAAGGAAAATGAAAATGAAGATACAACACCCATGTATGGATAGTATACATCATGCTCTTTCCGGTGGTATGTGGCACGTCACGTGGATCCTCATGGTTGAGGAGAAATGAATTTTTGAAGATGACAAAGTGAATTGTACATGTAGGCCCTGAAGACAATTAAAGAAAAGAATTACAAAATAAGAAAGTGTGAGGTCGGCCCTAATGTTAAATGGAAGTGACATAAATGGTATAAATAAACATCATTATACATTCATTTGATACAAGTCGAATTTCAGAGAGAAGAAGAGGCAAAAGAAGGCCGGATTTCAAGGGAGGATGAAGTCTTTTGGAGATGTGTTCTAAGGTATGTTATT
>ML777145.1:1226750-1246993 GCA_009831015.1 Picea engelmannii
GTGCATGGTGTATTGTGGTGTATTGGTGTAACTCTTATACCATTGTTAATTTCTCATTGTATATAATTGAATGGTTTAATTATAAGTTGAAAAAGGTTTTAAATTGTACTTGATACTAATTCACCCCCCTCTTAGTATCAACACATTTTTCGTTAGTTCGTTCTCAGCTTGATATTATCCTGTAGTTCATTGAATGTTAGAATGAGTTATCTGCCATTGTAGAATTTGAAGAATGAATCAAGTGCTTAATCTAGATTTGCTCTGTTTTCCAGTTTCTAGTTTGATCATGATTTAAAGATAATTTGAGTTTAGACTTACTCTATTTTGTTAGTATAGATAGCTTATGGTTTGATTAAAGGAAGCTTCCAGTACTTGTAGGGTAAAATAGGATATTTATTAGTTTCACCTTTGCTAGATTTAGAACTGCTTGATACTTAGATTAAATAAGAGGTTTTTAAAATGTTCTCTCTTCTGGTTCAGATAGATATTTTGATGATTAGATGTTTAAGATAATGATAGATAGTCTTATGTGATTTCTTTAGATTAGGAATAGAAATACATTTGCTTAACTCAGAATTGTCTTCCATTTGATTAATTAGACAAGATATGGTTAGTTTTAAGATAATCATTAGGATTCAGTTTATAAGAATAAGTTTATGTTTTCTTCTCATAATAACCTCTAGGTAGGAGTTAGAATCTTACCAGCACATGTAGTGTAGCAGCTTTAAGTTCACTTACCCTGGTTTGACAATTTAGTGTTTTCAGGTAATTAAAATCTTTAATACAACAGCCTGACATTTTTGGCACCGTTGTCGGGGAGATGTTTAGAAAGTAAGTTAGATAATTGTTTTGGTTATTTTCTTAAATATATTTGGTTTGGTGTGGTATGTTAGAAGGTTGACGAAAGAGGAGCTGTGAAACGAAGGGTGAGAACCAACAAATCTGTTATCACAGGTTCCTCTGAAACCCAATCTTAGTTTTTCTTTTATCTAGTATGTTTTCCTGAGATATAGAGATCATAGAGGTAGATTTAGGGGAAACTCAAAAGAAAAAAAAAGAATAAACCTCCACCCAAAAATAAATAGAAACTGAGACTGGAATTCTGGCTGAGGAAACCATAGAGAAAAACATAGAACCAAGAAACACCACATGCCAACAAATTCAAATTCTTGGTGATCCAAACACGGTTGACACAGTTAACCCAGAAAAAGTGCAAGATATTCTCAGGAACTCTGACACTATAGTTTCACAAATAACAACTACAACTGTTGAATCAAAGTTAATAGGATCCTCAAAAGAACCAATAAGAGATAATAATTATGTCAAAAAGAATCCAGAGAGGTGGGATTTCACACCCTCGCCAAAGAAAGATCAGATTGCATATACAATTTTTGGTAATCCTTTTAACATGGCAGAAAGAGGGAGAGAATTGGATAGAAGAGAAAGAGGAGAAATTCATGTTGAAAATGAAGAAGAAGAACAAGTAGAGACTGAGCTAAGACCAGAAACCACTTTTGGGTTTCCAAATTTGGATTTGGTCCAAAATGTCAATATGAAAAATATCACACCTTTGGCACTACCAACCTTTTATGGGAAAAGTAGTGAAGACCCAAATTTCTTTCTTTTTGAATTTGATATTCTGTGCAGGAGTTATAATTATCTCCAGGATGCACATAAGCTGAAATTGTTTCCTGCTACCCTAAAAGATTCTGCATTACGTTGGTTCATGAGTTTAGGAGAGTACAACATTAGATCTTGGGAAGATATGAAGGCAAAATTTTTAAAGAAGTACCAAGACTATTGTAGACCCAAGGATTCTCAAAATGATATTTTTAAAGTGAAACAACAAGATGAAGAAAGCCTTGAAGATTTCTTAGAGAGATTTACATATACTCTTCAAAAATCCAAATATAATGATCTCCAAGATGAAGAAATCAAGACTCTTTTCTTAAAAGGGGTTTCATATGAATACATTGACACTCTCAACTTAATGGCTTCAGGAGACATTTATCAGAAAGACTTTGAAGCACTCAGTGAACTATGTAGAACTTACTCGAGAAGTAGGGGGAAAACGACAAAAAGTGTGAGAGAACCCGTCAACAAAAACACCAAAGTACCCACATCCGGTGGAGTTACTAGAATTGAATTGGGAAACCTCTTGGAAAATTTTAAAACAGACATTTTAGGAACGATTGGCTCTCATTTATACACTCTGAAGATTAATAAAAATTAGGAAGAGGAAAACCCTGTATTAAGCACATTCTGCCCAAAATGCAGAAAAAGGCATCCTTTACGAGAATGTCCTTTGGACAATGTTTCTGTATGTGCAATTTGTACTAAAAATCATAAAACAGAAGATTGTCCATCCTTACCAGGATTGCAAGCTATATTCAAGGGAGGGGAAGCTCCAGAGACTCCATCTTCACCTAAGAGGCCTTGGCAACCTAGGAACTCAAATATGTATCAAGAACCATCCCCACAAACTTCCAGCTACTATCCACCCTTCTCTCAACAAAAACAACATCCATGGAATTGGCCGAATTGGCCTTCGCAAAATGTCCCTGATCAACCTTGGTACCAGGGATGGAGAGAACATAATTATGGAAATAACCAACAACAGCATGCGGTACCAATTCCCCAGAATCCATGTACTCAATACCCTCCAAATATGCAATAGCTATTGCCTGGATTTACTCCACCTCCTTTACCACCTATTCAAAAAACTCCTCAGCAGTCTCAGAATCCACCTCGTCCCACCATACTACCCGCTCAACCCATTCCAAATCCTAACAACAGACCACCTCTGCCACTCCATAGTGATGATTTTCAAAACTTCCCAGCTTACACCATAAACCCCATTTCCATACAATAAATACAATTAAGATCTGGGAAAACTTTAAATAAAACTCAACCTATAACAATAACAACACCAAAGGTAATTATCCAAGAACATGAAGAAGAACCTATAGATGATTTATCAAACAGGGCATCTTTAAAAGATGTCATCATTCCAAAGAATACAGTATCTGAATCACAACATAACCTACAAACTTAGGTTCCCCGAACACCTCGTTTTCCTGAGAGGTTGCTCATCGAAAAACCAATTGCTCAATTTGAGTTTGAAATCATGAATGAACTAAAAAATGTCTATGTTAAAATTCCATTGTTACAAGTGATCAGAGATGTTCCAATCTACGCCAAGACCATTAAAGAACTCTGCATTAAAAAACTAGGTTGAAAACATAAAGATCCACCCACGATACACCTAGTAGGCCAATCATCGAATTGTATTTCTAAAGCTCCTAAGATTGTGAAGTATGCCAACCTCGGGAACCCAATAGTATCAGTTACTATCAACAATGTTTCTATTGGTAATAGTTTAGTCGACTTGGGTGCAACCATTAATATAATGACTATCAATACAGTTGAGCTATTTCAATTAAGTCAATTCCTTCGTCCTACCCCTACAATTCTGGAACTTGCTGATAGAACAACTATAAAACCTGTTGGAATCCTCGATGACATTCTCGTTACATTAGCTTCGTGGGAATATCCTGTCGACTTCATAATTATTCCTTCAAAGGACCCCATGAAAGGTCATCCAATCATTTTAGGGAGACCTTGGTTGGCTATGGCCAATGCTTTCATAGGATGTCGTGGTGAGGATATGTTCATCTCAAATGGAATTTCTTCACAGAAGCTTACTCTTTTTCCACCTGCTAAACCGGTTACAGAAGAATTGTGGTGGCTAAAATGTCCCTATCATGGGAATGATGAGGAAGAACCTTTATTCTCTGTTGATGAATTTCATGTGTTACAAGAACCAACAGAGGATGATATTTTAAGCCAATTTCTTTTTGTGACAGAAAATGTCGAGTTTCCACAAACATATTTTCAATACGATCAGATTTCCGGAGAAGAATTTCAAGAATGAAGTGAGTCATTTTTCTCGTTTTCACCATCTATGGTTTTCACCATTGATGAGAATCTAGGGTCATATACCATTCCAGTAGAACTTACCCCAGGCAGATGCCTATACATCAATTCTAAATTAAGGCTCAGCTAACATGAACAATTAGCAAATCTTTTGAAAGAACAGTCAGGGGCATTTGCATGGGAGTACACTGATATGAGAGGAGTGCATACTGACACCTGTATTCACCACATATATATCCAACCAGAGATAACACCAATAAGGCAACCACATAGGCGTATGAATCCAATCCTAAAATATTTTGTGAAAGAAGAGTTACAAAAATTGTTAAACGTAGGATTCATTTATCCAATTTCTGACAGCAAGTGGGTTTCACCTCTTGTTGTGGTACCTAAAAAAATGACAGGGAAATGGAGAATGTGTGTAGACTTTAGGGAGTTGAACAAGGCAACCCTGAAGGACTACTTTCCCTTGCCTTTTATAGATCAGGTTTTGGATACCTTGGTTGGAAAAAGATACTTTTCCTTTCTCTATGGATATAGTGGATACAATCAGATTCAAATTTCTCCTGAGGACCAGGACAAAACAACATTCATGTGTCCTTGGGGCACTTATGCTTATAAAGTGCTACCTTTTGGGGCAGTCCTTGGGATTTTTGTTGACTTAATTCATGATTGTGTGGAAGTGTACATGGACAACTTTACTGTTTATGGTAATACCTTCGAAGAAGCCATAAGTAATCTTGAGAAAGTCTTGATTCGTTGTCAAGAATCAAATTTATCCCTTAGTCACGAAAAATGTAAGATGCTATTAACTGAGGGAATAGTCTTGGGTCATCATTTGTCTATAGAAGGGATTAAAGTTGATCCAGCTAAATTTGAAGTAATAGTTAAACTGTCCTCTCCGAAAACCCAAAAAAATGTGCGAATTTTTTTGGGACATGCTGGATATTATCGTCGATTTATTGAAAACTTTACAAAGATATCCAACCCCGTGTTTAAATTGTTAGCAAAGAATGCAAAATTTTGTTGGGATAACAATTGTCAAAATGCTTTTGAAAATTTGAAAGAAAAATTGTCCATGGAACCTATTCTAAGAGGACCAAATTGGTCTCTTCCTTTCCATATTTCAATTGATGCCTTAGACACAGCTTTAGGAGGAGTGCTTGGACAAAAAGAAAACCAACAAAACTATGCAATTTACTTTACTAGAAAAAACCTTACTCCTCCTGAATTGAACTACACTGTAACAGAGAAGGAATTTTTGGTTGTAGTTCATGCCATTAACAAATTCCGTCATTACATCACTGGATATGAGGTTTTTGTACATACCGACCATTCTGCTATTAGATTTTTGATGAACAAACAAGTTACTACCGGAAGAATCACACAATGGATTTTGCTACTTCAAGAATTTAACATCACTATAGTTGATCAGCCAGGAAAAGAAAATGTAGTTGCGCATTTTCTTTTTCGTATTCCTCAAGATAGTACTGACATTCCAGTGAATGATAATTTCCCTGATGAACATCTATTTTCAGTAGCTGTTAAGACCCCTTGTTTTGCAGATACGGCAAATTACTTAGCTACAGGGAGACTGCCAGCTCATTTGTCATCAACACAAAAGAAAAGAATTATCTAGCAAAGTGCTTGTTACTCTTGGGTAGGAAGTGATCTTTTTTATACAAGTCCTGATATGATCATCAGGAGATGTGTTCGGGAAGATGAGATTCCCGATATCCTTCAGGCCTGTCATGACAGGCCATGTGGAGGACACTTCTCTGATAAGAGAACAACATATAAAGTCTTACAATCATGATATTATTGGCCGACACTGTTTAAAGATGCAACAAAATATGTAAGAAGCTGCGATAGTTGTCAAAGGATGGGAAGACCTACCGTAGCAGATGAGATTCCCTTACGACCACAGGTTGTGATTGAACCATTTGATAAATGGGCACTTGATTTTGTAGGACCAATTTCCCCAATGTTGAGGAAGAAGAAATACATCTTGGTTTGTACAGATTTTGTGACCAAGTGGGTAGAGGCAAAATCCTTATATCAAGCAACTGAGAAATCAGTGGTTGAATTTATTTATGAAGATATATTTACCCACTTTGGTGTTCCACGAGAGATTGTTACTGATCAAGGTGCTCAATTCACATCTAAAGTGATGAAGGAACTCACAAATAAATATGGGATAAAACATTGCAAGTCTTCCCCATACCATCCACAAGCCAATGGGCAAGTGGAATCCACGAATAAAGTTTTAGAAGCTATTCTGACCAAGACAATACATATACATCACAAAGATTGGGCGGATAGACTTCCAGAGGCTTTATGGGCATATAGGACTACGTGGAGAAATACCACTAGTCATACCCCTTATGAATTGGTATTTGGCAAGCAAATTCTCCTTCCCATAGAATTTCATATTCATACCTTCCGCATAGCAGTAGAATTGGGTTTGAATTTGGATGAGGCACAAAAACAAAGAGTTATGCAATTAAATGAATTGGGAGAAATTAGGCAAGATGATCTTCAAAGAACTATCCTTGTACAAAATCAACGTAGCAAATGGTATGATAAATACATTAATAAAAAGCATTTTCAACCAGGGGATTGGGCATTGCTCTTTGATTCCAAATATAAAACTTTCAAAGGAAAACTTACGACAAGATGGTTGGGATCTTATGAAGTGGAAACTGTTTTTGATAATGGATCTGTTAGAATCAAGACCATAGATGACTCTAAAAATTCCTTTGTAGTAAATGGACATCGATTAAAAGTGTATAAAAAACCCTTTTCAAGAGATGATTTTCTATAGGAAATTTCTAAACAACCAGAAATAAAGATAGTAGGAGAAGAGTCTTATCCTCTTGCTAATCCGTGATCATTTTTGTTGTTTCAAGATTTTGTAAATAAAAAAAATTTTAATAAAAAAAAATATATATAAGAAATGATAAATAACAAAAAATATATATAAAAAAAACATTTTGGATATGTTGACATATTGTTTTCAGTTTTACAGGATTTTTAAAGCAAGTACAGAATTGAATTCCATCACTTCTTCACAACAGATAAGAAGCTAAGATCGTTTTATTTTATGAAATTTTCTTATCAATATATACTGTCTTGTTTTTAAATTAATAAATTTGAGCTTGTTTTCTCCCTTTGAATTTCTCATTAAAGTATGAAAGGGGCATTTATCAGGGATAGGATTATTATTTACCAGGCTTGATAGATTATGATGGGAAAGAAACCCCCCTAGAGTTTTCTCTTAGCATTTTCTCATACTCTCAAAACATGAGAAAGCAATGAGAATATACTAAATTGGGCTCATAAAATCCACAAGTGAGTGATTACTGTCCCAGAAAATCATTTTCTGCAAGATTTCTATCTGCACTCATGTTGGATGATGTGGGATACATTAAGGTCCACCTTCCAACAAGTCTCACTCCATCGACATCAACACCTTATCTGGAGTAGAGATTAGAGACTATTTAGTACCCTGGGATCTGCATGCCTCAATGGTAGATTTCCTTACTAACAACCATGGGAATGCATCAATGTCTCTTGGTTGATAGATCCTACAGGTGACTCGACACCAAGACCTTTATTCGTACCTGTTAGGATGTACTATAGGTACCTTGGGGCCCATTGACATCAATGGTGGGTCATATCGCATTGGTTAACGACATTCATTAATGGCCAGTAATCCAATGATTTCTTTTTGTGTTCAACTTCAGAAGATTTATTCACACAAATAAGAATTGTACCATGGGTTAAAGCTTTGAAGTTTTTGAAGACATAATTTTAATTGATTCCTTTCAGGAATGAACAAAAGATAGGTTCAGGGATAGCCATCAGATAATTTTCTTTATAAACAAGAAATATTTTTCTCAACAAGTTATTATTGGTTCAAGTTTCTCTGCAGATTTTGGTTTATTTCATCAGTACCAGTCAGTGCCAGACAGAATCAATCAGTCACAGTGATTATCAGCAATATAGATTCTAGTTACAACTTTGGCGCTCTCTAGATTCAAAATTGAATTCAATATATCTATAGTAAGAAATGCATAACAGGGAGTAGGTAATCGAACTCAGGTACACTTAGTTTCATGTTAGTTTAATCTATTAAATTACACATTAATAACTTGAACTATGACTACCTTGATACTCCATGACATTTCATCATCTCTATACTCTGTACTTAACAGGCTAAGTTCAATTCTTCTTGACATTTCGTATCATGGAAAATGCACTGCATTATTATGGTTGAATTCGACACGAATCATATGAAATGATATTTTGAAAAGGTGTACGACCATCATCATTCCTTCGCACGCTATTGATCCTCACGACACTTCAAATGTCCTTCTATAATTCCTCTCACGACCTATTTCACACATCATACTCTATTCCTTTATTGCCCTCATCTAATTCAGTTGCTCACCTTTGAACCTTTCCTGTTATACTGAGTGGAATTATGGTGGCGAATCGCCATGAACCTGAGACTTATGCAGATTTGGAGGCTCTTCCTGAGTATGAAGCCACCAAACACATTTTTCAGAAAGCTGGATGGGAGTCGTTCTTCAAACAATTTGGCGGGTATGATGATACAATTACACTTCAATTTGCTCTGTGCTTTCATGGTGGACTAGCGAAAGTGAGCGAGTTGGAATTCGAAGTTACAGAGAAGTTCATTTCCAAAGTAATTCAATTGCCAAGCACTGGTTAGAAATGGATGAAGGGCCAACCAGTCGACAAAAAGCTCTGCACGCAGCTCCTACAACCCCAGTATCGGAAATTACAATGGTCAGAAGGCACATCACAGTCATGGTTGGAACCGAAATGGGCTCAGTTGTTGTCCATACTTCAACGCTACCTCACTTGCGAAGGTCGGTACACAATCATGTTTCCATGTCATGCTCGACTCCTACTGCATTTCAAAGGTAACCATTTAGTGAACATCCCCTATTTTTTGTTGAAGAGTTTGAAGAAAATAGCAGAACAAGTTCGCAAAGCCAAAGATTTTAGAGGCAGTCTGTTTCATTTCGGTCTTGTCAAAATTTTGGTTAAGTTTGCGTTATCCCACAAACAGGAATCTTGGGATATGTTCGTTGTAAGAACCCTAGCTTCTGACAAATCTAAAGATAAAAATATTGATTCCACTCCTCCATAGAAGAAGTTGAACTCTAAGAAAAAGGTTGTTAAAACCCTGGCCAAAATCTATGATGACCCTGAGAATACACCAGATTGCACAATTGAGGCCAGTGATGATAATCCTGGCATAGAACATTCGTTTGATGTCCATGGTTCGAATGGTGTGGAAACTAACAGCGAAAGAGTGGAAAACACTGTCCCTACAGATGCAAATGTTGAAATTCTGATTTCTCCTCCGACTGCTAAGAATATTATTGATGTGGAACAACTTGAGGAGTTAATCGACAAACCTAGAAGAAATCCCAAATGTAAATGCACACACACACTTTCAGGTATGGATAACTCTGTGCTTAGTTACCCATTACAGGAAAGATTGAAAAGCATGGATGATCATGAGGAGGCTCTGGAGTCTTCTGAAATGACATGGACTCTCTCCCAATTGATTCGAAAAGTCTGTAAAGTCAATCAACAAGATAATGTGCCCAAAAAAATTGAGCAGGACAAGACAATTCAAATGCCAGTCGATACCCCTGCTTAGGTATATGAGGATTTCACTCATGAACCCAGTCCAGTCGACACCCCTGTTCAAGTATATGACGAGTTTACTCATGAATCTAGTCCAGACGACACCCCTGTTCAAAGACCAGATGAGTTCACTTATGAGTCCAACCCTCAAACACAACAAGGTTGTGGTAATACATTTGAATCTTACTGTGAAATATCTTCCAGTAGATCTTTGCGACCAATGGTTGTCAGATTGGAAAACATGAATCACAGGTTAAAAGAGAAATTACATGAAAATGCCATACTGGATCGGCATATCAAAACAGAAAATGAACTTATGAAACTCAGGAAATCTCACTTCTCATCAAAGATTGAATGATTAAAACAAAAAAATAGAGGTATTTTTCAAAAGAATAGGAGACTGCAGAAGATTTCCAGGAAGCACATCACCATTAATCGAGTTCTTAAGAAGGAAATCAGAAACATGAAGAAAAATGAGAAATTGCAAATGTTGGTTGCAGCTGCTACAACACTCTGACGAATCTTAGTTTTTTGTTGCCTGAGGATAGGCAAAGACTTAATCTTGGGGGAATGTTAGTCTCCAATTTTGACCATATTTTTGCCTATATCATGTCATATATACCCCCATTTTCATATCTTGTATCATTTCCTTCTGGCCTTACCATGACACATTTTACATCCTTTTTCCCTAAATGGAGTTATTCAAGGTATTCCTACGATTCAAGTTATTTTTAATGTATTTTGATATTTTAAAACTAATATTGATACCAACGTGACATGAGTTAGGTACTTGTTCCCCTAAAATAGACTTATCAGTACCAGGTACCGGCTCACACCTAGTGGAGATGTCAAAGACTTGCACGACATGGCCAGATTGGATTGACAGTCCGATTCATATGATTGATTGAGTCATAACTCAATATGATGACTCAGAGCAAAATTGTAGAACTGTTTTATTATGATGCTTTATGATCCACGCTTCTTGACACTACGTGTCATGAAGCTGTGGAATCAGTTTCAACTAACTATGAGTCATTTTCAGATCTAAGATTCGCTTAGATTAATGCACCTATGTTCAAGACTATTTTGGGAGGATCTATATAAACTCAGATCGCTCTCAAGAAATGTTGGTTATGATATGTTATGTGATGTGATTTTTGATAATACAATTTGCTATGCGTTATATCATTCTCTGTTAAATGATTTGAGTTTGTTTATGAATTATCGAGCGTGAGATATGAAACAATTATGCATGGAATAATTTGAATAGCTCTGGTTTCATTTTAGGGTGATTGCACCTCTTGGTTGGGCCCACCAATAGGTTCAATTCGTTGTCTCTTTTCCATAGTATAGTTAGTTTATTCTAGTTATAAAATCTGCATGTGAGTTATTTTTTAAATTGGAGTTACTCTACTAAATTCTGGCTTAGTCATTTTTCGTTAGTTCGTTCTTAGCTTGATATTATCCTGTAGTTCGTTGAATGTTAGAATGAGTTATCTGCCATTGTAGAATTTGAAGAATGAATCAAGTGCTTAATCTAGATTTGCTCTGTTTTCCAGTTTCCATTTTGATCACGATTTAAAGAAAATTTGAGTTTAGACTTACTCTATTTTGTTAGGATAGCTAGCTTATGGTCTTATTAAAGGAAGCTTCTAGTACTTGTAGGGTAAAATAGGATATTTATTAGTTTCACCTTTGCTAGATTTAGAATTGCTTGATACTTAGATTAAATAAGAGGTTTTTAAAATGTTCTCTCTTTTGGTTCAGATAGATATTTTGATGATTAGATGTTTAAGATAATGATAGATAGTCTTGGGTGATTTCTTTAGATTAGGAATAGAAATACATTTGCTTAACTCGGAATTGTCTTCCATTTGATTAATTAGACAAGATATGGTTAGTTTTAAGATAATCATTAGGATTCAGTTTATAAGAATAAGTTTATGTTTTCTTCTCAGAATAACCTTTAGGTAGGAGTTAGAATCTTACAAGCACATATAGTGTAGCAGCTCTAAGTTCACTTACCCTGGTTTGAAAATCTAGTGTTTCCAGGTAATTAAAATCTTTAATACAACAACCTGACACAGTATTAGGGAGATTTTTCGATCTTATTCATGATTGTGTGGAGGTCTACATAGATGAATTCACATTCTATGGTAACACTTACCAAGAAGCCTTAGACAACTTAGAAAAATTACTCATCAGATGCTAGGAAATGAACCTATCTCTAAGTCATGAAAAATGAAAAATGTTGTTAACTGAAGGAGTGGTTCTAGGACATCATGTTTCATCTGAAGGGATAAAAGTTGATCCTGCAAAGATTGAGGTCATCGTCATATTTCCACCCCCCAAGAATCAGAAAGAGGTGAGAATATTTCTTGGACATGCCGGATATTATCGACGGTTTATTGAAAATTTTACAAAGATTGTTGCACGTATGTTTGGATTACTAATAAAAGATGTTGATTTTGTTTGTACTGAGCAATGTCAAACTACCTTTGAAACCCTGAAATCTAAGTTGTCTGTGGCACCAGTTCTTAGAGGGCCCAATTCGAGTCTCCCATTTCATATATCCATTGATGCCTCTGACACCGCAATAGGAAGGGTATTAGGGTAGAAAGAGGATCAACAATCCTATGCCATTTATTTTGTGAGCAAGAACTTGTCCCCTACCGAGTTAAACTACACAGTCACCGAGAAAGAATTCTTGGCAGTTGTTCATGTTATTAACAAGTTTTGTCATTACATTACAGGTTATGAAGTATTTGTACATATTGATCATTCCGCCATTAGATTCCTCATGAATAAACCCATAACTAATGGCCGAGTGACCAGGTGGCTTTTGTTATTGCAAGAATTTAATATCACTGTGCTTGACAGACCTAGTAAGGATAATGTAGTAGTTGCTTATCTTTCCCGAATAAAAAATGAGGATGATGATATCCCTGTAGATGATAGTTTCCCAGATGAGCATCTTTTTTCCCTTTCTGTCAATACTCCATGGTTTTCATATATGGAAAACTATATGTCCACTAGGAAGTTACCATCTCATTTGTCACCTCATGAAAAGCGGAAAATTATTACATAGAGTGTTAATTACTCTTGGGTTGGTCATGATATTTTTCGCACAGGTCCTGATTTGATTATTTGTAGATGTGTCTGAGAGGACAAGGTACCTGAAATACTATGAAGTTGTCATGATGGACCATGTGGTGGCCATTTTTCTGACAAACGCACATCATATAAGGTGTTACATTCGGGTTACTATTGGCCTAGCATTTTCAAAGATGCTGCCAAGTATGTGAGAAGTTGTGATAGTTTCCAAAGGATAAGAAGACCTACGTCAACTAAAAAAATGCCTTTGCATGCCCAAATTATGATAGAACCCTTCGAAAAATGGGCCCTCGACTTTGTAGGACCAATTTCACCCATGTTCTGTAGGAAGAACTATATTTTGGTTTGTACAGACTATGTCACCAAATGGGTAGAGGCAAAAGCCCTATTCAGGGCTACAGAGAAGTCTGTTGTCGAATTTATCTATGAATACATATTTACCCACTTCGGTTTCCCTCATGAAATTGTTATCGACCAAGGCACTCAATTCACTTCCAAGCTAATGAGAGAGCTAACAGAGAAATATGGGATTAAACATCATAAATCGTCTCCATACCACCCGCAATCCAATGGTCGGGTAGAATCCACAAACAAAGTTTTGGAATCCATATTGACCAATATTGTTCAATTACATCACTAGGATTGGGCTGATAGGCTCCCAAAGGCTTTGTGGGCATACCGGACCACATGGAGAAATACCATTGGGCATACCCCTTATGAGCTAGTGTACGGGAAACAAGTACTTTTACCTATAGAATTCCAAGTAAGGACCTTTCGTATTGCCATAGAATTTGGATTGAACTTAGATGAGGCTCAGAAGTAACGAGCCCTACAATTGAATGAGTTGGATGAAATCAGGCAATATGCCATCCAAAGAACAATATTAGTCCAAAACCAGAGGAAGTGGCATGACAAGTTTATTAAGAAGAAGCACTTCCAACCTGGTGATTGGGCTCTATTGTTTGATTCCCGATTCAAAACCTTAAAAGGAAAAATCACCACCCGGTGGTTGGGCCCTTATGAGGTAGACATTGTATATGACAATGGAGCTGTAAAAATTAAAAAAATTGACGATGGAAAAGTCTCCTTTGTAGTAAATGGACACCAACTCAAATTTTATCATAAGCCCATTTCCAAAGAGGACTTTCTACAGGTCATGTCAACTGACAAAGCATTGGCCTTAGTAGATGGGGAAGCCCCCCCTTGTTCTTGAAAAGTTTTCTGAATTTCTTATTGTATATATGTAAATAGTTTTTTTATTTTGTTAATAAGGCAATTCTAGAGATTTCTGTAAGTATTTATTTCACTAGGAGTACACAGTTTCAAGGATATTTCTTCAAAAATTGTTACACTTGAATTTTGTGTCTGCTAAAGCATCAAATGAATATTGACTTACTATAATTAGCCATATTTTTGCAAGAATTCTCATTTTTAGGCATTCTAAAGCAGTTGCTCTTGAAACTCTTCACCACTGTATAAGGAAGTGATACCATAACTATCAAGCCTAGAGGTCTCTCATATATTTTTTCCAAGAGACCTGAGTAAGTGAGTCAAGTGTCTTTATCAAAGAGTAACAAGGAGGTCTAATTAGCGGTTAGTCATGGAAACATCACAATAACTACAAAGGAAGAAAGTAAGTTGAGCCTAGAGATACCTTTCTGTTCTTTCTCAATGGTACCATCCACTACACACTAAATAGCTTGATTATATCATATCTTTAGATAGGTCACGTCCGCTTAAGTACCCCTTACATCGAGACAATCACTAAGTAATATAACAGAAAGACATCCTCTAACATAAATACCATCCCAATTGAAAAAAGTAAGAAAAAGTTGTTTTCAGAGTTGTTCCCCCATCTTCTTGCATAAAGAAATCTTATACTAAAATATTAAAAGATGGAGGGATAGTCTCTGAGGGTGTAAGAGGCTAATCCATCGAGACACTAAATAGGTCTGCTGGCAGCAGGTATCGGCCTGTGGTATGACTAGGCAAACCTGCAGGAGTAATGAACAGGCTTGATGGCAGTGAGGTATTCTACCTAGCGAGGATGGTAATCTGACAAAAATAAATAAGAAATTTAAACTTGTTCTGATGCACGGCATTACTTGCAGACAAAGATGACATGAAGTATGTGTGGTTAAGCTATGGTTAATGAACTCCATAAACTTGACATTGGGAAATAACTCTAAGACTATCTTGAAACTCTCTTGCCTATCTCTTCTTATTTATATATAGGATCTCTTATCCTATAGGTGGGGCCATCTTCTAACCATCTCGTCAGAACAATCTGTGAAATTTTATCTTCACACTTGACATACTATAAATCTTCGGCTATTGGGGGATATTGACTGGTTTCCTATTCTTTTGATTGTGAGGTGTCACAATACTTAGGTGTGGGGGAGGGGTTCATGAGCTGACAAATGATCATTTCCTAGAGAAATAAAGCTTTGCAAGAATTTTTGTATTATTTCCATGATACAGGTTATTACATTGATAGTCATTTTTATTTTTAAAGTGCTAAACTCATGTGTGATATAAATTACTAAACATATACTTAACAGACCACTCTTTATCGGTTTATCTTTCATTACAAGTTGTGCATTGTAGGATTGACAGTACATGTTTTATACTTGCTATAACCTGTTCATTGTAGGTTTGACATTATATGTCATATGCAAGAGGATTGAGTGAGCATGATGGAAAAATCAACAACAAGGGAACATTCTGCCTCTGCTCATTTATCACTGTGATTGTCAAAAACACTTCAAATTTGAAGGCTATCCATTATAAGAAGTGAAAATGTACTTAACACAGAGGTACCGTATGAGGTGCCATATGAAATGTCGTATGAGGTGCCGAATGAACTACCATATGAATTACACACCAGTAACTGTCCTAGATTCCAGGTAACCATAACTCAATTACATTCAATTGAATTGGTTGCAGGCAATTGATTGAAGATGCTTTATATGTTCATGACCAAATGTCCAAGTCAAAAGACTTGGACATTGATCTAACTGCGCATCATTACATTTCCCCCAAAAATGAGCCTTCAAATTCAAAAATTACCACACATGGTAGCTCGTGTGCACATGTGTGCAACTTACTCCACCACATGCGCATTCAAATTCGGGCTAGGTAACAATTATCTCAATTTTCCCTTGCCATTTTCTCTTCCCTGCGTTAAGAAATCACGCCCAACCTCTACCATTTCTTCCCCTATTCAAATCGTGTTCAGCCCATGCCCAGTTCGTGCCATCTCTTGGCTCGATCACACCCTTTCCTGGTGAATTTCTCCTCTACCACAATGCCTAGGAGGTACAAAACCTCTTCATATGCAGATATTTTTTCCATCCCCGAATTTGCACAATGCAAAGAAGTTTTTTTGTGCACAGGTTGGGGGGCATTTTTGTCTAACTTGTAGGGCCATGATGATGACCTCTCCATGCAATTTTCCCTCGATTTCAATGGGAAGATAACACAAGTGGGGTTTCTTTCCTTTGAAGACTCAGAAGATTCCATTGCTACAGCTATGAAGCTCCCAAGAATGGGAGTTAGATGGTTCAAAAACCACAAACTGTCACGCTCAAGTTATAATAGGGTTTTTAAGCCTGAATTCAAGAACATTTCAGGAGCAAAAAGATATTATAGGGAGTGGATAAATGTGGAATTGATCAACCCTCTCATTGTCATCATGAGGTTGATTACATGCGAAGGTAGATACTCCACTTTAAAATCTTGTCATTTTAGATTGCTGGCTCATTTTCTATTCAACAAACCTTTGAACTTCCCCTTCTATTTTCTAAAAATCTTGGAGAAGATGTCCTCTCAAGTGAGGAAGAATGTGACTAACCCCCAAAATAGTCTCTTTCACCATGGCTTGATCAAACTCCTTGTTCTAGCCGAACTAGAGAAACAAGGGAAAATTTGGGATGCCTTTATCTACCAATTTGCAAACCCTCACTTGACAATTAAGACCGGAAAAAAGCCACCTAGCCTAAGAACTATCTCTCCATCCAAGCCTCACTCTCCAAGAACTCCAAACCCCCTTGTACAAACCCACTCTTTTCTGGAACAATACACAAAGCTTGTTGATATACCTACTTCTTCATCGGGTAAAAATACCAAGAGCAAGGACCAAAAGAAGCCTATTGTTAACCTCCCAATTCCTTCAATATCTCTTGATCCTACACCTAAAAATCTCCAAGAAGTAATCCAACAAGACTTTCCCATTGTTCCCACAAATAGGAGGGGAGCCAATCAATTTGGTAAAGGACCCCTTCAAAAGAGTACTTGGAGAACAAGAACAAAACCTTATGCAAAACTCATGCCTGCTTTGGATCCTATCCAAGTGTCCTCCGATATTGAGAGCCCTCTCAAGAGACTTAGGGAAGTTTCTGCAGATGGATTAAAGCAAAGGTTAACTCCCTTCAATAGTTGGTTGATGAGATGACCAAATCCAACCGCAGCCTCAGAGCATAGCTGAAGCAACACAAGGTGCACAAGGAAAAGTCTTCACAGCAAGAAGGAGAGGCTTCCAAAGTTTATCCTCCTTAGCAAGAATAGTCACGAGGGGTAATTTATTTTTGTTTTCAATGGGACCTGCAAAATCATAAGTGTGGGAGTAATGTTGGGCCCAAGATATGATCAATTTTATGGCAGTTATTAGACACTTTTGTCGAATGTACATATGTGTTTTTCATGTTTTGGAGAATCTTTTTGAAGAATTTTGTGCTAAAACGGTATGATCTACACCATGTATGTATGATTCGTGTTTGATGTCAATATTGAGTATAATTCATCATGTTGTATGTTCACAAAGATCTAATTCATGTTTTTTTGGTGTTATAGGGCAAAAACGCATCACGTTTCTGTTTCCAGCACTCAGTCCGACACTCCTTCCAGTACTCGATCCGGTACCCGATCCGGGACTTTGTCCAGCACTATGTCTTGCACAAAAACTGTGGGTGATTTGGTGGTTATGGTATTGATGACCAATGGTGGGTGAATCAGGAACATGGGTTTTTCTCATGCTTTCCTCCTATAGCTACTGAACCCTTGACAACTCAGTTTAAGTTGTTAAGCAGGACGATTATTGGCTCGCTCTATTTCGGCAGGTAGGGCACCATTAATGTAATTTTCTGAATTTAGAAGTGGTTCGACCCTCCTATGGCCAACCACTTGGTATATAAATATTATAAATACCATCATGGTGGTCAGATAGCTAGGAAGTAGTAGAAGAATGTTGGCAATTTCAGTTAACAACAAATTAGCGTATACTTGTCATTGATGGCAAGTACAGTTGTGGTTGCAGTGATGACAATAGCAATGAATAGCAGCGCGGCAATAATCGGGAGAGAAGAGTCAGTGACCGTAGGATCTCATTTAAATTTCCCGAAAGAATGAGGGCCGTCAGATCTGTAGAAGTTGCGAGAGAGATAACCCATCAGAGAATCGAGGATCGGGACTTTGAAATGTCTTGTTCACTCGACAACGAAAACCCCGAAATCGCGATATGCGATTTCGCGATTTGATCGCAGCCGATAAATCAAGCAGGGATCTGGACCGTTCATTCGTATGGACACGTGGCAGCCAGGAGGCTTCATCGGAGAATCGGGGATCGTGGTTTCAATATGCAAAGAACACTTGACAACGAAAACCCCGAAATCGCGATATGCGATTTCACGAGTTAATCACAACCGTTGGATAATAAGTGATCTAGACCGTCGATCTAACACACGTCAACAAACCACGTCAGATAGGGACACGTGGCACAACCAGGAAATGACAGGTGTCAGGCAGTTCTAACACTTCAGGCATATACAATTAACGAACCAGAGTGACACGTGGCAGGATCTAACACGTGCCAAACCACGTGTGACGTCAGCAGAGGCATCGGTGATCGGTACTTTGATATGTCAAGGGCACATTGCAACAGAAACTCTGAAATCGCGATGTGCAATTTTGCGATGTAATCACAGTCGTTGGATTAGAATGATCTGGACCGTTGAATCTCTGCGTGGAGTACGAGTATTGGTAAATCGGGTTTCGGGAATCGGCACTTTGCAATGTCAAAATCCCTTGACAACGAGAAACCCAAAATCGCGATGTGCGATTTCGCGATTCAATCATAACCGTTGAATCCAAAATGCATCTGGATCATTGATTCCCCTCATCGGAGTTTCGGGGATCGGGGTTTCAATATGCAAAGAATGCAATGCATCGAATATCCCGATTTCGCGATATGCGAAATCGCGATCGAATACAGACCGTCAGATCTAGAAATAATCAGGACCGTTGATCTGACCTCTCATCGAAGTTTCGGGGATCGCGATTTGGAAGTGGCAAGAACTTGCAACATTAGAAATGCCGAAGTCGCGATACGCGATATGGCGACATAATCGTAGCCGTTGAGCCAAGGTTATACCTGGACCGTTGATCATATCCTGTGTCGGAGTTTCGCGATTCGCGATTTGGAAGTGAAAAGGACCTTGAACATTAGAAATTCCGAAACACCGATAGAGTGACAAGACCAAGGTCACACAGAGACTGGTCACATGGACCAGAGCTCAGCCAGGAGGGCTGAAGCACATCGCGAATCGGGAAATCGCGACTCCCATGGACATAAACTTTATGTCGACGAAAGTGTTGAAATTGCGATATATGAAATCCCGATTGGATCTGAACCGTTGGATCAAATACTGATCGGAGGGTCACTGTTCACTCTCACAGATAACTCCTCTGTTACGAATTTGCTTAGTAAAATGGACTAATGATGAAGAATAGTTAACGTTTCATTTGATGATTCAGTTGCTTAGACAGTTGTCATGTTTTTGCCTAAGGATCTGGGAAGTTAAACTGTCTTGTTTGTGTGTATAAAAGAAATGGAACAAGACTGTGTTGGGTTGGTTGTTCCGTAGGGAAAAAGGAATGAAACAGTGAGAAAGGAGAAAGGAGAAGGGGTTGAGGAACAAGTTTAATTAATGTGCATAATGAAATGAAATGAATATCGGAAGCAGAGCAGAATTGTAGAGCAGAGCTGAAGCAGAGCAGAATGATAAGGGCAGAGCTGAAGCAGAGCAGAATGATAAGGCAAGCAACAGAAGACAAGATTTACAGAACAAAGTAAAATTGGTATGAACTGATTTATCTGTAAAATTGATTCTTTATTTAATCATTGATATCTTTGGGAGGTTGGGAGGTGCTCGGGAGGACTGTTGTCCTCAGATGTTCAAGTGGGTGCTTGAACACAGGAAGTTGTAGCTTCCATCTAGTTGCAGCCAGAGAAACTAGGGTGGTAGGGTGGTGCTAGGGAGAACAAATGTTCTCTGTTATGCAGGTTGGAGCCTGTGTAACTGGAATTTGGTGCTTCCATCCAGTTGGTGCTGGAGTTTTCAGGGAGTTGGTGCTTCCTTCTAGTGGGTGCTAGAGAAACCAGAGAGTTGGAGCTCTCAAACAAGTTGCAGCTTGTAAAACAGAGGTAGCAGCCTCACATTGAGTTGGTG
>ML777145.1:1255044-1333441 GCA_009831015.1 Picea engelmannii
GTGAAAATCTGTCTCTGTGTGTATTTCATGTGTGACTGATGATCTTTACTCTTACTGTTCATATGTTGTATGATGGTTGATGACACATGAAGAAATCTTAATAATTATTTAAAAGGTATAAAATTGTTTAAGCTTATAAACAATTGATTCACCCCCCATCTCAGTTGTTTTAGTATTTCCAACAAAGAACCAGTGTGATAGGGACAAACACGTTTTTACTCTGTTTTTCCATTTTTCATTGCCAGATTATATAAAAACTGCGTTTTTGAGTTTTCGTGGTGAAATCGAATTGTTGAGTTCGTGGTGTTCTTTTAGGAAGTGTCCACGACTTGCTGGGGGGGGCACCAGCAGTCTGGTAATTGTTCTTTAGGTTATTTATGCATTTCATAGCTTAGTTGTCTCTTTCTTTCCCTGTATATGCATTATTATTTTGTTAATTAATTTGTTGTTATAGTTTAATTGTCTTAACTCTCTTTTGCATGTTAGTATGAAGACTTGTGTTAGAATGTGTTAATCTTGTAGTTAGGAATGAATTTGCAAATTCCTAGACTAACCCCGTGTGCAATTAGATGTTAGATTATATCTTATTTATGCTGTTAGAATTAAATTTAAAACAAAGTTTTAAATAGAGTAGAACAGAGTTTTAATTTGAGTTTTCTTTAACAAGGATTTGATGGATGGATAGGATTAATTTCAGTTTTTAATTATAGATTGCTTATTTCATTTTTATGTAGATCTTGCTTAATTAGTTGTTGGTTAATGTATTTGGTAGTTTACTTTTTAATGGCATGTTTTAATTTATGTTCTTAAGCATTTTCTTTATTGCAGTTTGAATTGTTAGAATAGATATAGCATAGTTTCATTTTATGTAATTTATTTCCTAGAATTAGATTGCAATTATATTTCTTAGTTAATGGTTGAGTTTAATTACAAAGTTTGTTTACATAGCATAGAAGTACAATTATGATCTCGTTATATTGTTGATGGTTAATAATTCATGAATATGTAGGGTAATTAACATTGTTTCCGTAATGGCTAAATTCGCATTGGATTGTTTAGTCCATACCTTTCACTTTGCTATTGAGATCAGTGTAGAGCTTATACCGCTTGAGTTATCCTTTGTTGTCAAGTGCCATCGAGACATCATATGACACCAGAGACATTCACACAACCACCAACACTATATTTGAATTTTCATAGGTTAAAAGATAGTTTCTTTCTTTCGTAGATCAAAAGATAGTTTCTTGCTTTTGTAGATTAGAAGATATAGTTTCTTTCTTTCATAGATCAGAATATAGTTTTATTTTTGTTGTAGGATAGATAGTATTTTTCTTTGATAGGTTAGAGAGAAGTTTGTTTATCATAGATTAAAGGTTGGTTGTTAGTCCTTCTTGCTTTCAATTAAATAGATTTCCTTTTATGAATTAGAAATAGTTTTGAAGTTTGAATTAAGAATATAGTCCACTTGCCTCTTAGGCTAGATAGTTGTTCAATGAGAATTTTTAATTAGATTACTTGCAGTAGAAGTTATCTTAGAGTAGTTAGTTGTTTATTTTCTTTAATAGGCTAGCTAGTTGTTTTGCTTACTTGTTTACTTTCTTTAATAGAATAGTTGTTGGCTTGTTTATTTATTTTCTTTCTTAGGGTAGTTGCTCATTGAATTTAGGTTGGCAAGTTAAAGTAGTTTCCTTTTGTTATTTGCTTATCACTATGCTTAATAGTTGCTTTTACTTATTGTTATGAACTAGTTTGCTTCAAGTAGGGTTTTTATTTATTTTCTTAGAACTATCCATCGATCCTTGGTCCAAAAGTACTTAGGTTACATAGTTTCAAGTTGCTTAGTAGGGTTTGATCACTAGATATCTTTGCTTGAGTAGATTAGCCTTATATAGCTACCTCCCTAGTTAGACTATACTACTACCAGCCCTTCAACCTTTGGCATATATTTTTCTACAACTCTAATTTTACTTACCTTGGGTTGACAATTTAATTGAGGGTCTTTAGTGTGTTTTTAGTGCATATACAACACCCATCAGTTAGCTAAATACAAAAATTCCAAAGGAAAGAAATTAGCCCAACAGAAACAGAGTGGTAAAGCCATTGAGTTCCTAATTAAAGAAGAATTATCTATAGCTAGGGTAACTCAGGCTAGCAAGAGAAAGTTGCAAACTCAACAAACCATTGGAGATATGCTTGTAGGTAAAAACCATGAGGAAGCTACCGCTAGTCAAGGTAAGAAGTCTAAACCAGATGAAGACATTGACATATTTATTAATCCAGATATAAAGATGGATATTGATGAGCATGAGGATTATACTATGAACCCAGTTCAGTCCCCAGTCAAGCAGAAACAAAAATCTACAAGCAAGAAGAGTGCAAAGGGAACTAAATAGAGCAAAAATCCAACATCTGTGCCTAAGTTCCCTAGGATAAATTCCACCAGAGATGCCAATAAATTTAGATTAAATTCAAAGGACATGTTTTATCCATCCATTAAAAAGGAGAATCTTATAATTATAGAGGATAATTCAGAAGATTCCAAGACATACATCAAGAAACGGGCAGAGACACTTTCTTTGCACAGGACTGAGAAAGAATCTGAAAACTTGAGGAAGAGACAAGAAAAGGGAAAATAGGTTGCTCAATACTCCAGGAGACCTGTGACAAGAGAAACCACTAGATAACCCTTCAAAATATGAATATGGGTTTAGGGGTACAGGTGTAGTTTCTGATGACAAATATGATCCTTTTGCAGAACTAGATCATATTCCAGACCTTCCAGATACCATGGATGTTGATAGCATTGAAGATGAATATCTTAGCGCTAGATTATCTTCAAGATATAGGTTCAAATTAAGAAAACCTCAAGCTTCTATAGACCTGAATCTACCTACACATGTAGAGGAATATCCAGTGTTTAAAGTTAAATTTAGAAATGAAAAAGACAGGATTAAGGAGCTACTGGGTATAGTAAAACAATTAAAGAAAGAGAAATCTCTGGTGGAGCAATGGAATGCTAGACAACAAGAGAATATACAGGATTTCAAAAAGAAAATAAAAGAACAAAAATCACTACTTAAGGAGTTGCAAGAATCCAATTTCAAGTTATATTGGCATAATATTGTTCTAACAACCAAACTGAAGCAGAGAGACACCAAATCCAGTGCAGTCATTATACCATGATAGTTTATGAAGTTCTTTCCTGCAGTTTTCAATGCTTTGATGCTATTACTCAGGGAGTAAAAGATGAACAGTTCAATTTCTATATTTTGATCAAATAAAATTTTGATATTTCGAATGGAACAACTCAGTAAGATATGATTCCAAATTTTGTGGGATTTTCCAAGTTGTTGTAAAAGATATTTTGGGTTAAGCTATTGATCTTTCTAATATATTGGCATTATAAGTGCTCGTTTGAGCTGATTCTCCTAGAAGATAGGTATTGACTAGATCCTATTACAAACTGAATACTAGAAAACATGATTTGCAGTAATACTCTGTGTACTTTAAATATACACAAGGAAGATTGTATGAAGGTCAACAGTTGGGCTTTCAGGGACCTGTTTTGAATTTCATTGTAAGACAATTTTTATTCCACATTGATGCTAAATGGAAAAGGCATGTTGATGGTAAGATTTTCTTTCATTTAATATTCTATTTATTTTCTTATTTGAAGTCATTTTTCTGTTGCAGTGCATTGATTTCTTGATCTTAAGTAACACAGTGAACACTTTATTGTTGTTGTTTATTATCAATATCTTCTTTCAAGTACATGTTCTTATTTCTAAATTATATTTTGAAATAAAAAATCTATTTAGGGTTAACTAATTGAATGCTCTCATATTTCCTTTCTTTATTTTCCTATTTGTTTGATTTATTAATGTGACTACCTTTTACTACATCAATGGGATATATTCTGGCTTTATTTTGAGTTTTGTGTTTACCTTGAACCCTTGAACCATATTTCAACCATCCTCAAAAAACTAATTCATAAAACCCTTAAAATACTATTGCAATAACCTAATGATGCCCTAGCCTTCCCTCTCACAGTCAAGTGCAACTTTAGGGACTAACAATTGCTTTACTCATTTACATCCATATAACTTTTTCCTTGTGTCCTAGACAATCACATTCTAGTATTAGTGGTTTTTGGACAGTCTTTGGAAATCTCCACAAAAAACTGACCAAGATAATATGGGGTCTGCATAACACAACTGGAACTCAAATATGGAATATGATCACCCTTGATACACTTCAACAACATAAAAAAAACACTTATAATTCCATCAAAGAAAGTTGGTGTTGACAATTTTCATTCTTACACAAATGAATGGTTTCTAAGCAATTGGGTACATCTTAAGTGTAAACCTAGTAGTACAGGATTGATTCTTCTCGCCATTTTCATTTATTTGTAATCATTGGGTACATCTTAAGTGTAAACCTAGTAGTATATGCTTGATTCTTTTTGTTGTTTTCATTTATTTGTAATATCTCAATAATGATGGTTGTGATTATGCACTTTGAATACTCATATTTATCCATAGATATGAATCATGGAGATGAATCATAGATTAATTTATGCGACAATTCCTATATGACTAACAACAATAAAAATAATATTTTAGACATATGTAAAGGGATAAGGAAGTGGTTATCTCCAAACCTAAGATTGGGGTGAGTTAGGACCATAAGATATGGATATATTTTGGCCTGCAAATGAACAGGTATGGAAAAGGGTAGATTTTCATGTACATTTTTCAACAACCATGTGCCTATCCTCAATGGATCTTGAGGTCCTCTAATGCTTGATGGATAATTTTTGTTGTAATGAACTGTGTTATTTGAGAGGTTATTTTTTATGGTAGAATATTTCTTGACCTTATTGGATCATTTTCCTCCTAAAATAATAGGGTTCCTCCTAGAGTTTGAACAGATAGGAGGTGGAAACTTGTAATGTCCCAATTTTTGGGTTCCTTTGCTCGGTAGTTGGAGATGTCTTTATGGGCTTGTGTCAGCTTGATCAAAGGGGTGATTTCACGTTAACAACAAGCTCAAGGGGTTTAGAGGAGTTATATTATGTTTTCAGAGGCCCTCTTATCATCTTTTATCATCGGGATCACACTGACACAATCAAATTTTGATTCCGACTCATTTTGACCATTCCCATAATTTGGGAGTATTAATGAGAATCATTTAAAGGATTTCACTAAGGTTGTCATTTTAATAAATTATCTAAGAGAGGTACCTTGGTGTAATAGCTTGTTAGAATCAAGATGAAGAGCTCTAAATGTTGAGATGATAAAAAAGTAACTTTTACTGCCCATAAATGCTTTAAAGTCAAATAAATCAATTTTGGGGAGTAAAAAGGTTAATAAATTAATAAAGTGATTTTACTAAAGATAAATTAAAAAGTCATTTGAGGGGAAAAGAGGAAAAGGTGTATAAAAGTATAATGAGATCTAATTATCTCATTATGTAGATGATTATTTAATTTGATTTGGAGAGCTCTTGGAGCTTTTGAGGGTTTGGAGTAAACCCTGGTTTGGTTTGGTTTCAGTGGTGAAATATTCCACTCTAGATAATCAAGTTTCGGTGGTGAAAGATTCCACCCTAGATAATCAGGTTTTGGTGGTGAAATATTCCACCCTAGCCATTGATTGGGAAGGTCATCAAGGTCTTCCATTTGTATTCCATTGTTGAGGAGTTTGGGCTTTGTGGGAGCCATATTTTATAGTGCACGATGAGTTTGGAATTGAGAGGCTGATATTACTAGAGAAAAGGTTGAATTTATTATTAAGGGGTCAATTTATTTGTGTTGGGAATGTTACTTTGTAGTTAGGTTGTATTCTTTGTGTGTGGGCAACCATCTTCAGTGTAAAGGCCAAGTTTGGCTTTGTAGAAATAACTCTTTGTATGCTGGGAGGATATCCTATGTGTGGGATGAGTTTACTATTGCAGGGTTCAAGTTAGTGAGGAAAGAGGCCAAGTTTATGGTGCAGGTTTGTAACATCCCACTCTTGCGTGCACTGAGCGAACTTATTCTTTGAGGACACTTGCTTGCAAGTGATACGGATTATTATACTATTGGGCATTTGATTATTATTATGAGGCGTTATGGATTGATGACATGTTATTTACTGTATTGCCATAGATAGGTGCTATTGACTCGGGTCTCCTAAGTGTGTAGGATTTGGACCTTGAGGATGTTGAGGCATCGATGGAACCCTTGGACTCCAGATCGAGTCAGGGAGTGGACTATTGGGGTTTGATTGTTGTATATATATGACATATGTGCTTTTGATTAGATGTTATTATTATGGATTTTATTCTTACATGATTCATTGATGATGCAGGCTGACGATATCTTGCCAACCAGACTCACATGTGGAGTAGAGGGGTCACGCACGATAACCAGGGATGTTGAGGGACAGGTGTGGACAAAAACCCTACCACAACCTACTAGCACTCCCACCATGGCTTGAACTGTAGGTTAACGATTACCTAGTTCGAGAAGACCCACGATGTCATGAGGGCCGACTGCGATAGTCGCTCACGATGATTCTAAGGGGTATGCAATAAGGTAGGGGCCTTATTCCTTAGAGGCCCTTAGTCTCCCACAAGATCACCTAGCGGAGTATTGAATCCAGGGGTTTTGATGTCTACCAAGTTAGTCAAGAGGCAAGTGGCACGCTTGGAGCATAGAGTGTGTCTTGAAGGGCACATCGTGCAAGAAAAACGGAAAGAGGCGAGTGGCACCCTTGGAGCACATAGTGCGTTATGAAGAGCATGTCGCGCAAGGGAAACAAAATGAGGCAAGTGGCACCCTTGGAGCACCTAGTGCATATTGAAGGGCACGTCGCGTTGTTAAATAATAAATGAATAAACCTATGGCCTTAGAACGAATAATGTGATTAGAAAGATTTAAAACAATTTTCCTAATACAATGTCACCCAGTGTAGGAAAATAAAGTCTAGGTCTAGGTGATAGTTGTGATAAAAATAAAAATATATATACTTATATAAAAATAAAAATAAATAAATAATAATGATAATCATCATTAATTATGTGACGAGAAGGGGGTAAGCAATTCAATAATTTACAAAAATCTTTTGGGGGATAAAATTGTAAAAGGGGGGGGAAAGGGGAAATAATTGTTTTATCACATATGCTAATTAAAAATTTACTAATTAAAAAAAGGGAAAGGGGAAAAGGTTAATTTTCTACACCTACCAATTTGAGTTTTAAATGAAAAGGGAAAGAGGGAAATTTAAAAGAATTAGAAAACTAGGAAAAAACAGGAAACATAAAAAGAAAGGGGAAACACAAGGAAAAAAAAATAGAAAGACTAACTTAGTAAGTTATCTAGCATTTAAGAACTTTCTAAATTAAACTCAACTAGTAAATTAGTAAGGGGGGTAAGTCATTAAAAGATGTAAGGGAATATGGGGACACCTAGGAGCGATTCTAGGAATGCTTATAGGTGGGTGAGGGAAATAGGAATAATTAATTAATTAATGAAATTAATTTATGGTGCAATGAAGGGGATGGGTGACACATGTACGGGGAGGATTTTTATGAATTAAATTATTGAAAAATAAATTAAATGGGATTTTTGGAAAGTAAATGACTTAGAAACTCTATATAAAGGAAAGAGGGGGAGGATGATGGATCTGATCTATTATGCATAATGTTACCCTGCAGAAATTTAGACTGACTTAGCTTGTGGGAGTTGGGATACCCAGCTCAGTGAGGAGTGGTAGCTCGGCCTTGCAAGGCGAGATGAGAGCTAGTTGTACTCTGGTTCACTATGTGTGGCCTCTTTGCGGCTTGGGGAGATAAGGGGGAAGAGGAGTACCCCTAGCGTTGGTTGGGAGTTACCAGTGAAGTCTCATCAGTCAGAAAGCGAGAGTTGCATGGAGCGCATGGGATAACGACTCAGAGCGACCAACTTGGGATATGGTACGCTTACTTGATTTTGCATGGTAGATTCCTTCTTATAACTTACGCTTTCAATTCTATATTTTTATTTGGGTAAGGAAAATGTTTGACTTAGCATTGTAATTGATAACTTAATTTCCCCATCGCCTTAAGCTCGCTGCTTGACTTTATTCCATTGGCATTCAATCCTTGATGTTGTGACTATCCTTTTGGTTTTAAATTGATTTTATGAAGAGTTTATGCTTGGTCGTCGTCCTCATCCCTAGTTCTCCAGTCCACGCCTGAGCAGTTGGCTAGGAGTCGGATCGACGGTCATCACTTCGGTGTTAATAGACCTATAATCCTAATGCCTTGTTTTTCTATGCATGGATGATGAGCGAAGGATGTGTTTTCCCAGTCATCTACCCCTGTGGATTGTTCTTGTCTGATTGATGGTCATTTCTCCTACTTGTGTTGAGTAATTTCGTCATTGTTATCATTCCTACCCCCTAATTTTTATCTTCTACGTTTTTACTGTCTGTGTTTGAATCTTATGGGTTGTGTTTTGTCCACCTAATGACGACGTTTTATTACCTTCATTGATCTGCATTTTACTTACATATTGAAGGTGGATTAATTTTATATTTTACTCTGTATCGACTCCTTGCAAACCGACTAATGTTTGCTCTGCAAATTAATTCATTGACTAAAATTTTCCTTCTCTGCAAATTCAACTTATTCAAACACGATTCTTTCCTTGGGCTTCTCTCACCTCTAGTTATCATTATCCCTCTGTAGTTTACATTACTTTGATAGCAATTTTTTCCTGGTAAAGTCAACGATTTACTACTCTGAAGGCGAATGTAATCTGTGTTTTTTTTTTAATGCTTGGGTCTATAAAATCCCTCTGCGATTTGATACTTGATGGCAAATGCAATCGACGTTTCTTTGTGTATTGGTCATGTTTTAATATCACAGACGACAATCAAGAATGTAAAAGTGTATTAGTAATGTTTTTTATATTATAGACTGATGTCTTTAATTTTATGAACAAGTATTTAGTTATGCAACGAGTTTATAACTATGCTGAGATATCACCATTAGCAGCTAATATTAGACAACTTTGTCATTTTAATTCTGCTATATATTGTACTTGATTGGCAGCGTTATAATCTAATAGATAGGAATAGTTATGAACACAATTGCTTGTATGTAAACTGCATTGACCTGGATAGTGATTTTTGATGAGTTGCCTAAATTTGAGTTATTAATGTCTGCTTATTAATTATATCTGTATTCTAGGCATGATGCAACTGTTTTAAATTTAAGTTATTTTTCCTGTGTCAAACATTTTTAGACCTTGTGTGTATTTGTATCACCTCGTGTGGACGATCTAAATCTTGCGTCACATCAAGGAAAAAATTATCGTTAGTGAAATTTGTGGTTAAAAGGATACTCCTGCGTTTTCAAATACTTATTTCTCCCTACAATCTAATACCCTGCCAATTGTTTAAGAGTACAATGATTATCATCGGCTTTCTTTTACAATTCTGGAAAAAAAAAATTTGATAGGACAATTGAACATTGGCTTTTCACCTGCTGAAGGAAATTTTTTCCATAAGAAGTGTTTTGGAAGATTTGAAGTGATTCCAAATTTCATACTCTAAATCTCTTCACATGGCAATCATTTACACAAGCATTCCTTGGTGCATGAGAATTTCCACTGTCAAGAGTTCAAGTGGTTGCAATTTAAAGAGTATTTCAATTCATTCATGTGTACATGAATCAATTCAGGTACGCTTCACTGAAGATCAATTATAATACACATAGAAGGTTCATTGACAATGTATTATGAACCTGTGCAATTAAAAATATGTTGCATAAGATAATACCCATGGATCGTATCCTCCTCTTAGCTTCATGTTAACAATACAAGCTTATTCTGGACTGGCCACAAGGCTCTTATGCATATTCGTTCTGTTGAACCCTAAAATCCTATTATCCTGGCCATGAATTTTGTTTTTGGTTGTCATTTTGTTGAGGCCCTTACACCATTATTTTGCTCTGGTAATTTCATTTTATCATTTTTTTGTGAATATCCTATTTGGTTTGGAAGTGCTTCAAGAACTTGCTCAGAGGGACTATTTATATATTTCTCAATCACTTGTAGACATTTAAAACTTATTTTAATTTATTGTAATTCACTATTTCTAGTCTACCCATTAATTTGCAACTGCACTCCTATCATTGGAACATGGAATTTCTTGGTACGATTTTTTAATATTTTTCATTTTAAGGGAACGAATTTACAAGAATTTGATTTTTGATCTATGCTATCTTGATTTTAAATCTCCGTTATCTCAAGCACATGCATGTGAATTTATTTATGACCCAATTAGGTAGTTTTGAGATGTGTTCCCAAATAGGTGTAGTCTCCTGTCAGTTCTTATGGCTCTTAGCGCGTTGGATTATCTTGAGTCCCTGGTCCAGATAAGTCAAGTTGCACCAGGGTTATTGTTGCACCTATCACCTGGGGACGACATGATTCCTGATGAGGGTATCATGGCACGCCCTATTGGATAGAGGTGAATGACCACTTGGCCGAAGTCTATGCTTCCAGTGGTGGGTTTGTTGATCATGGTAAGTTCGTGTTGGAACTTGGGTTTGTAACTCCTTTAAGCGTTTGGTTGCATGCCATCGAGGTCCTAGTTAACTGGTCATCGAGGTCGTTGTGTCAGGATGGGGGTTTTGTCCCTTAGATTGTAGGCGTGGTCATGTTTATGTTGGGCGGGTAGTTGTTTCTCCTTGTTGTTTTACGCATGCTTTGTCGAGTTGCCCTGGTGCCAGTGTGTGGAGTCATAGTTGTCTATTTTCAGATAGATGTGTGTGTGTTCTTTGTTTAAGCGTAGTTAACTGTGTCGTCATTGCTTTCCTACCTAAAAAAAAAAAAAAAATTGCAACTTGCTTTGCTTGTAGTCGTTACATATGGTCTCAAAGCGGGTTCAACCCGCGACTTGGGATAACTATGGCTTTCATTGATATGATGTTTGATTATAATGTTGCTAATTAATTTGACTTATATTCATGCAGGTAATCATGGTTAGAGAACATCGTGGAGGCATACGACGGGGTGTTAGGGGAGGAGGCATGACGCCTCCAATAGCATCCACGCCTGAGGGTCTAACCCCCAGGGAGACAAACAGGTTGTCGAGTAAGAGAATATAGCGGTGGGTGATGTGGTTAGGCTGATGAGGTATTTCTAGCGGATGTCTAAGGCACTGATTAGCCGTTTGGACATAGATGAGGCCAGGGAATTGGCAGCCCCTGAGGGTCTACCATTTGCTCCGGTTGGTATTGGTAGCATTCACCGCGAACTCGAGAAGGTCAAATTTCCTGAGTTCTTTGGTGCCCTGGATGATGTAGCTGCCGAGTCATGGTTTGAGAATATGGCAATGTGCTTTTCACTTTGTGACTATACCTCCAACATGAAGGTCCGCATGGCAGTCTTTCAACTGAAGGGGAGCACTCTTCTATGGTGGAAGACGCTCCTACTACAACTGAACATGGTTTTCGAAGACGTGTCATGGGAACTGTTCGAGGAATGGTTCCGAGAGAGGTACCTATCAGAGGAATTCATTGAGTTTCATCTCAATGAGCTCAATGCCTTACGTTAGGGCGGTCGTACGGTGCCCGCGTATGAGGCCCGTTTTATGGAGTTGCTTCGGTATGCTCCACATCTTAATAATGAGAAACTTAAGGTCAATAGGTTCGTGTTTGGCCTTAATGCTAGCATACATGCAAACATTAGGATTCTGATTCCTCAGACCTTGCATGATGTTGTCCAAAAGGCCCTCATAGCTGAGGAGGAGCTTGTTAGCAGAGGTCAGAGCAGGACTCCAATGAGACCAACGGGGTAGGTGTCATCTGGTGCACTATAACATCAGACACCAACCAGACATACGCCAGGATATCATGGCTTCCACAGGGGATCCAATTTCACTACACCTCAACGACCATCACCTTAGTAGTGGACTCCTTACCGAGGTCCACCGCATCAGCAACAACGTCGACTGCAGCAACAACAGTTTAGGCCTGTTCAGCAGAACATACTAGGATTCTAGGTCGGTGGGCCGTCAGCTTCTACTTCGGGTACCAGGAGTACTGGATTGAAGAATGGGTGTTGGACATGTGGGGAGCCACACTACGAGCGCAACTTCCCAGTGGAGAGGACTAGAGTATCTGGATCAGTCGGACCCACTACCATGGGAGATTTGGGCAAGGCCCATCGGATTCATGCAGCAGTGAATAACTGCCAGGAAGAGAACCAGTTGACTATGCTCAAGATGTCAGGTACCGTCGCTGACTAGACTCTAAGTATTTTGATAGATCTTGGTGCTACCGAGAGTTTCATTTCTGGTGCAGCGCTAAAAAGGATTAAGGTAAAGGCAGTCGAATAGGATGAGTTTAGATTTGTAGAGATGGATTCGGGAGCCAAGAAGAAGGTTAGAGGAAAGGTTACGGGTTGTACCCTTAACTTGGGAGAGTTTGTCACCAGGGCCAACCTGTACTTCACGATCTTAGGATCTTATGACGCCGTGATTGGTATGGACTAGTTGGAATCGCATGAGGCGATACTCAACTGTAAGATGAAACGATTGAGCTTGGTCAATGATGAGGGACAAAGATGCATGATTGTAGGACGAAACCAAGGAGTTTCCCTGAGGCTTATCTCTTCCTTGAAGCTACAGAATAGCATGCGCAAGGGATGTAAGCTTTTTGCGATCCTTGCGTTAAACAAGAAGGGAGTATCGGAAGATCTAGAACATCTTCTAGTGGTGAGAGAGTTTGCAAACGTCTTCCTAGAGGAGTTACCTGGGATGTCACCGGAGAGGGAATTGGAGTTTACCATAGACATAAAACCGGGGATTGAACCGATAGTGAGAATGCCTTATCAGATGTTGACCCCGGAGTTACAGGAGTTGAGAATTCAACTGAAGGAGTTGCTAGACATGATACTTATACATCCGAGTGTGTCACTGTAGGTGCGCCTGTTATCTTCATATGAAAGAAGGATGGGTCGTGGAGACTTTGCATTGACTATTGTCAGTTGAAAAAGGAAACGATCAAGAATCAGTATCCATTGCCAAGGATTGACAATCTATTCGATCAGATGAAGGGTGTGACAGTGTTTTCCAAGATCGATTTGTGATCAGGATATCACCGGTTACGGATCAAGGAGGATGACGTCCCTAAGACCACCTTTAAGACAAGGTTTGGACATTACGATTTTATTTTTTTACCGTTTCGACTGACAAACGCCCCAGGGGAATTTATGAGTTTAATGAATGGGGTGTTCTACGAGTACTTGGACAAGTTCATCCAAGTATTCATTGACGATATTCTGATTTACTCTCGGATGACAAAGGAGCAAGACGAGCACTTGTGCTTGGTACTACAGTGTCTGCGAGAGCACAAATTGTATGGTAAATTTTCCAAATGCTAGTTTTATCAATCGAAGATTCACTACTTAGGGCATGTCATCTCCAGCGAAGGTATCGTCGTGGATCCAAAATAGGTCGAGTTTATTATGGAATGGCCTGCACCGAAGAATGTCCCAAAAGTACATAGCTTCATGGGATTAGCAGGATACTATCGACGGTTCGTTGAGGGATTTTTGAAGATAGAAAATCCGATCATGGAGTTGCAGAAGAAGAACAAGAATTTTGCTTGGACCAAGAAATGAGCGGAAGAATTTTGGAGGCTCTAAGATTTGTTGACAACAACAGCGATACTAAAGTTCCTTGACATGGACTTGGACTTTTTGGTATGCACTGACGCATCCAAGGAAGGATTAGGTGGAGTCTTGATTCAAGATGGTTGAGTGATCACTTACATCTCGAGGAAACTGAGAAGGCATGAGGAGAACTATGCGACGCACGATTTGGAGTTGTTAGCCATTGTTTATGCCTTAAAGGTTTGGAGACACTACCTTGTTGGACGAAAATTTGAACTAAAGATGGGCCGCTATGGACTACAACACATCTTTACGCAAAGTGACCTGAACGCGCGACAACGATGTTGGTCGGAACTACTTAGCGACTACGATTTCGAGATTTATTACATAAAGGGAACGGTGAACTGAGTACAGATGCATTGAGTTGGAGACCACGCATCTTTTCATTGTTGCCTCTTCAGAAGAATCTACGTGAAAAGATTCTAACTTCACAGCGTGATGATGACTGGTACAAAGAGTTCAAGGATTTTATTGGACAAAACACAATGATGGTACCAAGATTTGAAGTATTTACGTTTGACGACGATGGATTATTGAGGTTCAAAAATCAGATTTATGTACCACCGAACGACGGGTTAAGGAGATTGATCCTAAATGAGGCTCATAGAGCAGTATACATGGCTCACCCGGGAGTCACAAAGATGAGGGAGGACCTTAAACCCTTATTATTCTGCAAAGGAATGAAGGCATACATAGTCAACTATGTGGCCAGATGTCTAGAATGTCAGCAGGTAAAGGTCGAACATAGACATCCAACAGGATTACTACAGCCACACGTTATTCCGAAATCAAAATGGGAGGTTATTTCGATGGATTTTATTATGGGATTGCCATTGATGGTAAGGAGACATGACTTGATTTGCGTAGTAGTCAACACTTTGATGAAGAGTGCTCATTTTATTCTTGTGAGTACGACGTATCAGTCACCCGACATAGCTAGAGTTTTCATCAGTGAGATTGTGAGGCTTCATAGCATGCCTAAGAGGATTATATCCGATCGAGGATCGGTGTTTACTGGACGATTTTGGACTAGTTTCCAAGAGGCCTTGGGAACCCAACTTAAATTTAGTACTACGTATCACCCGGAGACTGATGGGCATACCGAACGAATGAACCATACCTTGGAAGACATGTTGCACATGTACGTGATGGACCAACAAAAGCTTTGGGAATATTTCTTTCCATTGGTGGAATTTGATTATAACAACAGTTACCAAAGAACCATTAAGATGGTGCCCTTCGAGTTTCTTCACGGGCGACCGTGTCAGATGCCTTTGAGTTGGAATCGACTTGAGGGTAGGGTCCTAGTGGAACCAGAAGCAATCCAATAAATGGAAGAGAAAATGAAAACAATAAGACAAAGGATAAAAGAAGCGCAACATCGACAGAAGAGTTATGTCGATGCGCACCGTGTCGACCGTAGTTACGACATTGGCGATCGAGTCTTCTTCCGGGTAAAACTGCATAAGAGTTCAATCAAGTTTGGAAAGGGAGATAAACTATCTTCTAGGTTCATGGGACCTTTCAAGATTATGGAGAGGAATGGGCACGTGGCCTATCGACTAGCCTTTCCTGATTATTTGAGGCGTATGCAAGATGTTTTTCACGAATCTGTTTTGAGAAATTATATTGGTGATCCTACACATGTTATTGACATGATTTCCTTGCAGGTATCAGATGAGGGGGTGCTCATAGCTGAGCTGATCCACATCCTGGATCATCGCATTCGACAGCTATGGCGTCGAACAATGGAGCAGATCAAGGTCCAGTGGGACAACTATAGTGCACACTCAGTGACCTGGGAGGACGCATATGATATGCACCAGCAGTTTCCATTTTTGTTTGATACATAGACTTATGATACTATGATACACATTATTTTGGCACTTATATACTGTGAAACTTCGGGACAAAGTTTAGACCAAGAGGGGGTGTATGTAACATCCCACTCTTGTGCGCACTGAGTGAACTTATTCTTTGAGGATACTTGCTTGCAAGTGATCCGAATTGTTATAGTATTGGGCATTTGATTATGATTATGAGGCATTATGGATTGATGACATGTTATTTTACTATATTTCCATAGACAGGTGCTATTGACTCGGTTCTCCTGAGTGTGCAGGATTTGGACCTTGAGGATGTCGAGGCATCGATGGAACCCTTGGACTCTGGATCGAGTCAGGGAGTGGACTATTGGGGTTTGATTGTTGTATGGGTAAAATCATGAAGCTGGGTAACACTTTCGTGACAATCGGGTTTCCAAAATTTCCAGCGGCAATTTTTCGGACGAAAAGGATTTTTTTCGGCCGAAAATTTTCACGTCAAATTTAACGGTGCCCTCAAAATTCGTGTACAATGTTTTTTAGATGAATTATTTTCCCGTGGTAAGCATATTTTGGCCGAAATACTTTTCGACCGAAACGTTTATTTTTAACGGATTCCGCTAAAAACTAGATTTCGGCCGAAAGAATATTTCGGCTGAAAACCTTAAATGAGAGTGTTTGCAGGAAACTGCAAACACTCTCCATATTACTTCATCTTTGGAGGTAGCGGACTCCTACAAATACTCAGAATTTAGTTTGAGAATTGATACCAACATTTTTAAAATTGAATCTACTTTCATTGGATATAATTTGTTTTCATTTGCATTGTTTTTATCTAATTTTATTTAATTTTATAAAAAAATCACTGCATAATATTTTTAGGTGAGATTATGATTCGGTGAAATGAAAAAACCATATCTCTAAAAATACACAACCGAAAATTATGGAAAAATTATATTCATAATTTTTAAAATGTTCTCGTCAAAAGGGTATTTTTAGATTTTACTTTTAAGTAAAAATTAAGATAGATACAAGGTGTAGAAAAACACGTGTTTAAAATATGCAACATTTTCAACTTGGTCAACTTAAAAAAAATCTAGAAATTATAATATTCATCCATTAGATTCAAAATTATAGTCATAATAAAATAGAGTCTCTGTAGATTGTTGCAGTATATTTCATTTCTTTAAAACATAAGTTTAATAATAGATACATTGTTGTGGAAAACAATAACTCATTATCATTCATTTCATGTTTAACGAACATACTGTTAAACAATTGTCAAATTGACATATCAAATCTTGATAAAAAAAAATTGAAAAATAGTCATTGGAAAGATAAAAAAATTATTTACAAGTTTTGTTTTTACTGTAAAGTGAAATTCTAAATAAAAAAAATACTTTAGTATGCCGGAAGTTGAAGAACTTGTGAAAATACATTTTTTTTTGTCATAAAACAAGCAAAAGTGTTACCCAGCTTCATGATTTTACCCGTATATATATGACATATGTTCTTCTGATTATATGTTATTATTATGGATTTTATTCTTACATGATTTGTTGATGATGTAGGCTGACGATAGCTTGCCGACCAGACTCACATGTGGAGTAGAGGGGTCATTCACGATAACCAGAGACATTGAGGGAGAGGTGTGGACAAAAACCCTGCCACAACCTACTAGCACTCTCGTCATGGATCAAACTGTAGGTTAATGATTACCTAATTCAAGAATACCCACAATGCCATGAGGGCCGACTGCGACAGTCACTCACAATGATTCTAAGGGGCGCACAATAAGGCAGGGGCCTTATTCCTTAGAGGTCCTTAGTCTCCCACAAGATCACTTGGTGGAGTATTGACTCTAGGGGTTTTGATGTCTACCAAGTCAGTCAAGAGGCGAGTGGCACCCTTGGAGCACGGAGTGCGTCCTAAAGGGAACGTCGCGCAAGAAAAACAGAAAGAGGCGAGTGACACCCTTGGAGCACATAGTGCGTCCTGAAGGGCACGTTGCGCAAGGGAAACATAATGAGGCGAGTGGCACCCTTGGAGCACCTAGTACGTCTTGAAGGGCACGTTGCATTGTTAAATAATAAATGAATAAACCTATGGCTTTAGAACGAATAATGTGATGAGAAATATTTAAAACAATTTCCCTAATAAAATGTCGCACAGCCTAGGAAAATAAAGTCTAGGTCTAAGTGATACTTGTGATAAAAATAAAAATATATATACTTATATAAAAATAAAAATAAAAATAAATAAATAATCATGATAATCATCATTAATCATGTGACGAGAAGGGGGTAAGCAATTCAATTAATTTATAAAAATCTTTTGGGGGATAAAATTTAAAAAGGGGGAAAAAGGGGAAATAATTGTTTTATCACATATGCTAAATAAAAATTTACTAATTAAAAAAAGGGAAAGGGAAAAGGTTAATTTTCTACACCTATCAATTTGATTTTTAAATGAAAAGGGAAAGAGGGAAATTTAAAAGAATTAGGAAACTAGGAAAAAGCGGGAAACATAAAAAGAAAGGGGAAACACAAGGAAAAAAAACCAGAAAGACTAACTTAGTAAGATATCTAGCATTTAAGAACTTTCTAAATTAAAATCAACTAGTAAATTAGTAAGGGGGTAAGTCATTAAAAGGTGTAAGGGAATATGGGGACACCTAGGAGCGATTTTAGGAATTCTTTTAGGTGGGTGAGGGAAATAGGAGTAATTAATTAATTAATGAAATTAATTTATTGTGCAATGAAGGGGATCGCTGACACATGTACGAGGAGGATTTTTATGAATTAAACTATTGAACAATAAATTAAATGGGATTTTGGAAAATTAAATTACTTATAAACTCTATATAAAGGAGGGAGGAGGAGGATGATGGATCTGTTCTGTTATGCGTAACATTACGCTGCAGAAATTTAGACTTGACTGACTTAGCTTGTGGGGTGAGGAGTGGTAGCTCAGCCTTACGAGGCGAGATGGGAGCTATTTGTTCTCTGGTTTAGTGTGTGTGGCCCCTTTGTAGCTCGGGGGGCTAAGGGGGAAGAGGAGTACCCCTAGCGTTGGTTGTGAGGTACCGGTGAAGTCTCATCGGTCGGCAAGCGGGAGCTGCATGGAGCGTGCAGGTTAATGACTCAGATCGGATGACTTGGGCTACGGTACGCTTACTTGATTTTGCATGGTAGATTCCTTCATACCTTACGCTTTCAATTCTATATTTTTATTTGGGTAAGGAAAATGTTTGACTTAGAATTTTAATTGATAAATTAATTTCCCCATCGCCTTAAGCTCGTTGCTTGACTTGATTCCCTTGGCATTCGATCCTTGATGTTGTGACTTTCATGTTGGTTTTAAATTGATTTTATGAAGAGTTTATTCTTGGTCACCGTCCTCATCCCTAGTTCTTCAGTCCACGCCTGAGCAGTCGGCCAGGAGCCGGATTGACGATCATCACTTCGGTGTTAATAGACCTATGGATCCTAATGCCCTTCTTTTCTATGCATGGATGACGAGAGAAGGATGTGTTTGCCCAATCGTCTACCCTTGTGGATTGTTCTTGCTTGATTGATGGTCATTTCGCCTACTTGTGTTGAGTAGTTCAGTCGTTGTTATCATTCCTACCCCCTAATTTTTATCTTCTGTGTTTGAATCTTATGGACTGTGTTTTGTCCACCTAATGACGACGTTTTATTACCTTCATTGCTCGACATTTTACTTACATATTGAAGGTGGATTAATTTTATCTTTTACTCTATATCGACTCCTTGCAAACTGGCTAATGTTCGCTCTGCAAATTAATTCATTGACTGAAATTTTCCTTCTCTGCAAATTCAAATTATTCAACCACGATTCTTGCCTTGTGCTTCTCTCACCTCTAGTTATCATTCTCCCTCTGCAGTTTACATTACTTTGATAACGAATTTTTCCTGCTAAAGTCAACGATTTACTACTCTGAAGCAGAATGTAATCTACATTTTTTTTTATGCTTGGGTCTGTAAAATCCCTCCACGATTTGATACTTGATGGCGAATGCAATTAGAATTTTTGTGTGTATTGGTCGTGTTTTAATATCACAAACGACAGTGAACAATGTTAAGGTGTATTAGTAGCATTTTTGATATTATAGACTGATGTCTTTAATTTTATGAACACGGATTTAGTTATGCAGCGAGTTTATAATTATGCAGAGATATCACCATTAGCAGATAATATTAGATAGCTTCGTCATTTTAATTCTAATATATACTGTGCTTGAGTGGAAGCATTATAATCTAACATATACGAATAGTTATTAACACGATTGCTTGTATGTAAACTACGCTGACCTGGATAGAGATTTTTGATGAGTTGCCTAAATTTAAGTTATTAATGTCTTCTTATTAAATATATATGTATTCTATGCATGAGGCAACTGTTTTAAATTTAAGTTATTTTTCCTGTGTCAAACATTTTCAGACCTTGTGTGTATTTGTATCACCTCATGTGGACGATCTAAATCTTGACTCACGTCAAGGAAAAACTTATCGTTAGTGAAATTTGTGGTTAAAAGGATACTCCTGCGTTTTCAAATATTTATTTCTCCCTACAATCTAAGACCCTGCCAATTGTTTAAGAGTGCGATCATTATCATCGAATTTCTTCTACAATTCTGGAAAAAAAAAAATTGATAGGACAATTGAACATTGGATTTTCACTTGGTGAAGGAAATTTTTCCCAGAAGAAGTGTTTTGGAAGATTTGAAGTGATTCCAGATTTCATACTCTAAATCTCTTCACATGGAAATCATTTACACAAGCATTCCTTGGTGCATGAGAATTTCCACTGTCAAGAGTTCAAGTGGTTGCAATTTAAAGAGTATTTCAATTCGTTTGTGTGTACATGAATCAATTGAGGTACGCTTCACTGAAGATCAATTATAATACAAATAGAAGGTTCATTGACAATGTATTATGAACCTGTGCAATTAAAAATCTATTGCATAAGATAATACCTGTGGATCGTATCCTCCTCTTGGCTTCTTGTTAACAATACAAGCTTATTCGGGACTGGCCACAAGGCTCTTATTCAAAATCACACCAATTAGGAAAGTTTAGGAATGAATATTCTTATGCATATTCGTTCTGTTGAACCCTAAAATCCTATAATCATGGCCATGAGTTTTTTTTTTGGTTGTTGCTTTGTTCATGCCCTTACACCATTATTTTGCTCTGTTAATTTCATTTTATCATTTTTTTTTGTGAATATCCTATTTGGTTTGGAAGTGCTTCAATAACTTGCTCGGAGGGACTGTTTATATATTTCTCAATCACTTGTAGACATTTAAAACTTATTTTAATTTTTTGTAATTCACTATTTCTAGTCTACCCATTAATTTGCAACTGCGCTCCTATCACTGGAACATGAAATTTCTTGGTACAATTTTTAATATTTTTCATTTGAGGGGAACGCATTTACAAGAATTTGATTTTTAATCTCTACTATCTTGATTTTAAATCTCTGTTATCTCAAGCACATGCGTGTGGATTTATTTATGACCCAATTAGGTAGTTTTGAGATGTGTTCCCAAATAGGTGTAGTCTCATGTCAGTTCTTACGGCTCTTAGCGCGTTGGATTATCTTGAGTCCCTGGTCCAAATAAGTCAAGTTGTGCTAGGGTTATTGTTGCACCTATCGCCTAGGGACGACATGATTCCTGATGAGGGTATCATGGTGCGCCCTATTGGATAGAGGTGAATGACCACTTGGTTGGAGTCCGTGCTTACAGTGGTGGGTTTGTTGATCGTGGTAAGTTCATGGTTACACTTGGGTTTGTAACTCCTTCAAGCATTTGGTTGTGCACCATCGAGGTCCTAGTTAATTAGTCATCGAGGTCGTTGTGTCGGGATGGGGGTGTTGTCCCTTAGCTTGTAGGTGTGGTCATGTTTGTGTCGGGCGGGTAGTCGTGTCTCCTTGTTATTTTATGCATGTTTCACCCAGTTTCCCTGGTGCCAGTGCATGGAGTTATAGTTTTTTGTTGCTAGATAGATGTGCATGTGTTCTTGGTCTAGGCGTGGTTAATTGTGTCACCATTGCCTTCTTGACTAAAGACAAAAAACAAATATTTCACCTTGCTTCGCTTGTAGTTGTAACGACGGGGTCATTACAAGGTTGTAAACTATTATGTGGGGGCCATGAGAAACTACAACAACAGCCAAATCTTATTTGTGGGAATGATTTCTTTTGGAGAGGGACATTATATCTTGTGTGGAGGCTAACATCTTGTATGTTGGGCAAAGTTTTATTCAGGGGCAAATCTACTTATTGTTGGTCGAGTTTTATTCTCTTATGGGACAAATTTCTCTTGGTTGGTCATGTTCCTTCTGTTGGTACCAAGTTGGGATGTGAGGGGAGGTGAACCTTATCTAAGGGGGGCATCATTTCCATTGTGCAAGCTGCATTTTGACTTAGGAGACCGTGGAAGACGTTTTTTTTATGTAGAAGAGCTACATTTGTTGTTAGAGGGGTCGATATGGACTCTAATAGCCAACAATATTTGTAACAAGTTAGCTCATATCAATAAAATCATATCTGGGTTTGATGTTATTTTTTGTTGAATAGTATGGTTAAATTAGTTACTATTTCTATCTTGTTGTCTTAAATCTATGTGTAATATATAAAATCCATTTGGAAATCAAATTCTCGTGTATGCATTGAAACATTGTGAGAAAACAATCAATAAACAAACAAACTCAAACAACAACAATAAGAGGACTTGAACATTGAAATATGAGTATACTGGAAAAGTGTTTGACAAAAACACTGAACTAGCAATACTCATATAAACTATAGCAACAACAAGAAGGGTTTATATAGAGGTATTTGGGCATGCTACCAAGTGTTTAACAAAATTCATAAACCAAAAATCATCCAATATCATAACAGTAGCAAAACATAAGTGATTACAGGGGGGTTTGGCTATGTTATCTAATTGTTTAACGAAAGTCATGACCCAGGAAACCACTAGAATGTTACAACAGTAGGAAGAATTTTATAACAGCCATAAGGAGGGTCCTTACAGTGGGTCTTGGGTATGATCATGAACTATTTGAAGAAGGTTGCCAGCCAAGTAAGTACATAATACATATCAACAAATGAAACAAACATACCAACAATATAGGTGGGACATTACACAATTCTAGTAATAGTTATTGTAATTTGTTAGAGGACCATTGATGTTTTTTTGGTAGAAAAAAATTTGCAATATATATGAACATAAATGGCTTCCAATTACAATGTATAAGCAGGTGAGGTGGAAAGTCTAAGTGAATATTAGTCAATAAAATTTCTAGAATCCATCTCCTAGAATTTGGTTAGGAGATATATAAGGATATATGAACAATGTTGAAGGATTTGTTGCTGACTCTAGCTTTTCCTTTCCTATAGTATAGGAAACCTGATATCCTCTTGTGAACTCTGGGAGCTTAAGGTGCATGATCCTATGTAGCATGTCTTAGTGAATTTGGATGATCTGCTGAAGGGGTGTTCTGGGATCTTTCCTAAGGTCTTGTATGAGTTATTCTTTTTTTTTTTTTTATCATGTTGTCCTCCACATGAATCTTCTTCGAGGGAGAACTATTTTCTGAATTCCATGGATTTACCCAACTTGATTTTTTATTCTTTCCACCTTTTGAATTCCACCCCCATATATTGTCTTGTTAACATTGAGGAGGGAATTACCCTCATTGGTAGGTTGAGGTTTTCTTATTGGACTATTAGCCATGAAATGCCCTCTTTTGTGCACCTGAAATTCGTCTCTTCATCATGAGTTTGAAGCCAATATGAGTTGTCTAGATCCATAATAATCTTGTTTGGAAGGCCCTTTCTAAGATGTATTTTTTGTGCCTAATCTATTGCAAGTCTACATCCCTTCTCCTCATTTTCTATTGTCTGGTTTCATGAACCAACCCTATGCATTATCGTTTTTTCTCAAATAATTCTTCTTAGAAATGTATGGGGAGGTTGGTGAGCGTCACTCATATGAGAGTGGAAAAGACAAACTTAGTGGGAAGGTTAATTTATTGGGACCAAAACCCCAAAAAAGAGATACACCTTTCCTTATGATCTTAGGCCTTTGTCTATGATTCTATATGTCTTCAATGTTCAAGTTGTTTGAAATAAACTAGAAAGAAACCTATAGCAAAGAACTTACTAAAATTTTCTTTGATCCAGTTTAGGGATACCCACTTTTCCACTTCCTTGTTGTTTCACCACAATGTCCATTGAATTAGAAATGACAGTGTTATCTTTGTATGTCTAGGCTCGAATTGTTGTCCACGTAGAGGAACCATAGAACATTGAAATTGGAAGTTGTCTCCTTGAACATGGGGGTAGGTGCTTCTGGAACCAAGCCAAGGGAAAAACTTGGCTAGATAGTCCTCTCTGCACCTCTTTATCCCTACTAATTGGGGGTATGGTTGATTGGATGGTAGGATTCCACCATTGGGTGTAGTGGTAGTGGCTCATTCTATTTTGATGCATTTGACTATGATTCATTTCACTGATGTTCCAAAAAACAAGCCGCAGAATTTTAAAATTGATCATTGGTGTTCGGACCAATTTGTTTGATGATGTTTGGTGGTATGGAGAAACCCTCCCAGCTCAAGCGAGAGTGGGTCTCCTCACTTCAACACCATCTCCCAATTGAGGTCCATTGATGTTAATCTTTTTTATGAATGGACATTTCAAGTGTGTTTTTCTCTTATTAATTGATCCTTTATGTTGTGATTATTTTAAATTTCTAATGTCATTTATAAATATTTTTACTTATAAATATTTTTACTTAAATGATATTGATTGTCTTTCAATAGGTTATCCTTTTTAGAAAGGGAATTTCATTTCTACTTATAAATCACTAACATCTTTGTATTTCTATAGATGAACATGCCAAGATGATTGAGGTATATATTGTAATGGAACAAAAGTTAGAGCAATCTATGTATGATCAAGGAAATTTAGATCACTATATACTGCATCTGAAGGTGAATTGATAGAAATACAAATGTATATCATGGACTGAGTTTTTAAAATACTTGCAATTTTACTATACAACTTAAATTGGGTAGACTGATTTGCGGAAGAGGGAGCGGGAATACGATATTTCCCTAAAAGAAATCCAGAACATTCAAACCCAGGTTTTGTTTAACAAATGTTATAATAAATAAAGCCAATTTACTCTGGCAATCATATAAAATTTAGTGACTGAAATGTAAGTTAATTATTACTATGGGTGCAGGTTACAATGCTTTTAAAGGTATGTAGATACGTTCAACTTCGATTTGGTATTAGTGAAGGAAATTCTAATGATGATGTTATTATTAATGTTGTTCCTTTGGATCATGATGAAACTGCAGCCGACAAAGTGATTTCTGATAGGCTTGTAAGCATAGTTACTATTTTATGCTTTATAGCCTCTAACCTAGTTTATGAAAATGCATGTGCTAAAACTTTAAGAATTGTTTAATGCTCTGTTTTCCTTTTCAAACCAGATGACATTCAAGGATATTCATGGAATGGTGGAACAAAATTATCAACTTCGTAGCTTACCCTATACTCTTTCCTATCAGAATGAACAAAGAGAACAAGAGCTCAAGGTAATAATTGATTATTTTCATAATTGTTATTGTATGGTCACTATTTCATAGAATATGAAGTGTAGTTATTAATCAAAATTTATAAATTAACATTTTTCTACTATTATATTTATTAGTTGGATATGGAATTGAAGACAAGAGCTCCTTCCTGTATGTGTAGCTTCCATTATGTTTTGCACATTATTATATTTTTAACTTCTGAACGTTGAAGCATTGAATTTGTTATGAATGTGTTACCTCTTTCATTTAAAATTACTTCTTCCCACTAACCCTAAATTAACTCCTGTAAAACATCAAGATGAGAAGCAAACATAAGACACATTTCAAGAGAAGGGAAGGGTTAAAACTGACATTAAAATGAGAAGGTGTTTTCTCACAACAAAGAATATGAGTTTTGAATGGCAGAGAAGCAAATTTTCATCATTGTGAAGGGAAGTTTCTCAGATGGCCGAGTTTTTTAAGTGGAGGGTGGCATTTTCCCAGTAGCACAATGGATATATTAGTGGATTTTTTATGATATTTTAGTGAGTGATATTTAAATAATGTTGGAAATATGACAAAATTCTCTCAAAAGTGTTCATCTTCATCTCCAGCATATTAGAATGGAATTATTAATTTGAAAATTTTCATATTTTAATCTAAAAGCCTAGAAGATGATAGTTTTTTAGGTTCTTCTTTTCTGGAAACTGTTGTCCTAGCATTTCTCTCATATCTTCTGGTTTTGGAAGCATCTTATCTAAATTTTCATTCCCTTGCTAGACCCCAACCACTCCTATATTTAGAAAATTATTTACTACTATTTCTTATTCCCACGACATATACTTGTGGACATGTTGGAATTCTGCTTTTAAATTTGACTCAAGCAAACAAATTCACTGCATAGTTATAAATTAAAAATTAGTTAGGTTTCGTGAGCATAGTTATAACTTAAAATTAGTATATTCTAGTAACTAGTTGCAACGTTCAATGCAGGATATGGCTTGCAGGGAGTACATAATGTAGAAGGGTCAAAGGACTTTATTATTTTTCTTACATCATAGGTTAGTTTATTTTTTTTATCTTTGCTGATTATTGTATTATAATAATAATAATAATAATCTATTTTTAAGGTCATTGTCAAGCCAGCACACTAAATTAGTGTATGAGATCTCCTTGTTTGTGGGACAAGGGACCCCCCTCTGCCTAGCAATTTGATTGGTAAAGTCTACGAAAGTATACATACCCTACCCCCCTCTGGATTTGTATTCTTAGTTTACTTGGGAGTTGCCTTATACACTCCTCTCAAGCTATTATTGCTTGTCTTGAGTCCCATAACCTTGTTTGATCATTTATGAAAATAATAATATAATTCCAATTTCAATTTCTGCCTCTAAGCATAAAATGTTTATTTGATTTCACTGCATAATTATAGTGCATGTGATGAGTATAATTTTGATATTTTAATTTCCCTTTTCTACGTAAGCATGTACCTAACCTGCTTCAATTTTTTAATATGTTGTTTTCTTTCAAAATGACTCATACAATATTTTTCCTTATGGTTTACTATAATTGTATAGCTTCATAAATCTCTTTAGATTTATGTGGGGGGATGATGACTCTCATTTCATTTCTTTCATGAAGGTTAAAAAATGGTATGAGATCTCTTTTATGTATTCCCTCATGATTTCAAGATACTCTTTTCCTTTTGAAACTGGATGCTATTCCTTTCCTAATCATTATACATCTCATTGTCTTACAAGAATTTATCAATACTAAAAGGCATGACTAAAATTGTGAATTATTTATAATGTAATCAATGTTTTGTTTTTCTTCAACAAATTTCAAACTTAAGATTCTAATTTTTTGGTTTTGTTTCTATGTACCTCTGTTGCAAATATGAGTAATTTCTTGTAAATATCATGATAAATATGAGATATTCAAGGCACATGATACATCAATGGGAAAAATCGCGATACTTAATAAAATTTCATGACAAAATATGAATTTATTTTTGATAAAAAACACCACTTACAAGAGGCAAAAATCAGATTTTATTTGTGTTTTTGTGTACTGCTAGAGTAGGCTAGATTATATATATATATATTCACTTTCAAATTATCATTTGACCATTAAACCCAAAATTTGGATGAGCGATGTTTGAAAGAAAACTTTAATAAGGCTGAAATAGGAAAATAAATTTTAATTTGTAGTTATTGATGATAAATATTTAACTTGTTACCCATTTCCTTGAAATTGTTATATATGAGATAAGATACATTACATCTAGAGTCTCATATTCGCCTTGAAAGTCAGAAGCGTTGTCCACTAAATATTTAGAGTGAGGATTAGTGAATCATTGACCAAGGTTCCGTTCCCATAAGGGATAATACATTCTATACTATTTTATTTTTTTATTTCGTGAAATTCTTTGTTAGCACTTTTTTGGTCTTGAGCAATTTCAAAGAAAAAATTTCTCTACTGGAACTTCTGGTAGTGCTTTTATCAATTTTTGGCAAAAAATGTTCGGGATTCACATTCTTAGTTAAATTTTACAAAAAAATTCGGTGCAATCTTATTTTTTTTTATCAGGGTTTAATTACTTTTATTTAAAATCACATTCTTGATTAAATTTAAAAAAAATTGGGTGTAAGCTTATTTTTTTTAGTTTAATTACTTTTATTTAAAAGTATATTGGGGCCGAAGGCCTTATCTCCAATTATTCAAAGTGTCGATCCAAGCACCTATATAACACACAACACGGGTTAGCACCACATACTATGTCAAGCCACAACATCAAGTTAAAGCCCAGCGCACAAGTGCCAAGCGCCAAGCTAAGCCACCGAGGAGGAGGAGAAGACCTTTGTGCACAACGCATGGAAATTTTTTGGGACCGTTGCCGCAGATAAACACAAACATTTTCATTTTTCAACCAATGTGGCATATTACCCACGGCAGGAAGCCGAAAGAAACACGGCCCTGAAATTCCATTTGTCTCAATGCAGGCTTGACATGGAGTTTGTGGAGCCGAGGAGAAGTTCTATCAAACGAAATTCCTGCAAAAGAAATGTGAATGGAAAACCAGTATATAAAATGGTCGTTGTTGCAGCTCTGCACTTTGCAGAATGCCAGTCTCGCATTGCTAATTCTGTCAGAAGTTGATCTTCGGAGACTACATTGTTCTCAAAGAACAGAGGAAGCAATAATGCTACTAGCTCACTAGGTCATTCTGCCTACTACCAGGGCCTATGGTCGACTAGAGGCAGAGACTTGGGACAACTTCAGAGCCATGCAGAGGTAAATTTTAAGCAAATGTTGATGAAAGCACTTGGTGTTGGTTGTGATAAAAGTGGGTGATAGAACTGAAAGTGTGTGATTATTCCATGTTTACAAGAGGGGAGTAGATCACATTTTTGTAGATCATCCATGGTTCCTTGAAAAGGTTTGGGGAAAAACAGGTGGAAAGATTTATGGTCCTAAAACAGGAGTTGACTACCAAGTCAATGGATTATGTTTACTCTCTTATGTCAGGAATCTATTGAAGCCTAAGGATACTTAATCTCTCAAGAAGTGAACACTTTAGTGGACCTGATGAAGAAGATGTTCTCTTCATTTCCAATAATTGGCATATAGCTCTTCTTCCTTATTACTTGAATAGTATCTACAAGCCTGCAGGTTCTTTCACAAATGTGAAGGTTGCATACATAATATATCTTATCAAGGAAGATTTGCATCCTCACTTCTTAATCTCTCTGATAATTTCAGGAGTTCATTTGATTTCATAGATGGGTATCTCAAACCAGTGAAAGGAAGGAAAATTAATTGGATGAAAGCTAGAATACTAGAATTTGATAAGGTTTTTACATTTAGTCTATAGTATGCAAAGAAATTTTAGTAATCATTCATTATATCAATTAAGTGCTAATGAGGCTCCCTTTCACTCTCAGCTTTCTCCATATACTTTTGTTCCAGAACTGCCAAGCATGGCCCACAGATTGTAGTCCCAGTTGTCTGACTTGCAAGGGAAGAATATTAGGCCTACCATGAGCTTTTCAAGCATGCCAAGGTTGCAGAGCATGTTCCTTAGCCATTACACTCACAATCGATTGTTGTCTAAAATGTTTTGGCAAATTCTCTCATGTTTTATAAAATCAAATTTAATTTGAATATCCATAGATGGTGTCGACAAATAGCATATGAACTGCATTATAGTTCGTTCAAGGCTCTTAATAGAAACCATTAGAGACCATCTCTAGATGTTTTAGATGATTTGTTGTAAGACAAATGACACAGAATGATCAAAATATCAATTCCATATTTGAAGGTAGTTAATTAGAGGAAAGTTGAGAACATAGCGGTAAGGAGGTTCCAGATTCGAAAAATGTTGCCAGAAGATGGAAAACAGATCCACATCTTCAGGAAACTCTAGTCAGTCAAAGAAATCCAAATGGAATAGGTTTCAGAGTTGTTTAGGCATCAAGTTAGTGTTCAAAGAAGTAGTTGAAGAATAAAGAATTTCGAGAACATGATTGATAGTTAGCAGATGAGGTGGCAAGTACCTAGCAACATTTCGTTAAATATCAATTAGCATCAAATATTTATTCCATATTTCAAGCGAAAAAAATTAAGGCAGATCCACAAATCTCTCCAGGAGATCAACAGTCAACAATGGATCAATTTCAGATTCGAGAGCACCCGTTTCCCCAGTTCCTGATTTTATGTAATAGATAGGGTTTGTTTACTATTCTTGGAATGATGGATTGAATTCATTCCTAAAAATTTGCAATAGCTCGAATATTGCAAGATCCTATAAATTTTATGATGGCTAAGGTAGATCAGGGAGGATTCAGTCCGAGGGACTGGGAGAGAGTTGCAGAAGGTGAACAGCCTATGTAATATTTTTTGAAAATCCTTTCAAGACTTCTATGTAAAGAGTTCAACTAATAGCAAATTTTATGATCAGTTTGATTTTTACCTATCTTCAGTTCATCATTTCTTTCTTTTTCATTTGCTTAAATGTTTTTTTCTACTATAGGATATATATGTGCAATTTGGTGCTGAGAAGATTGTGGTATAGGATATACTATAGTGTTCTCCACGGCCACATTTGAGATTTATATTCACAGTTAGAAACGGTTTCTGAATGTTGAGTATTCTTCCCTGTAACTATATCAAGGATCATGGTTGTTTTTTATTAACTTGCAGCTTTGTTTTCTTCATTTCCTTATTCCATTTCTCTCGCTTTTCTCTATAGTCTTGGAGCTAATCTAAGTTTTGTTAGCTTGACCTTCTTCCCATAGAATGTTAAGACAGGGTTATTTCTTTTTAATGAACTCCATGCCCAATGGCTCGCTGTTGATTTGCAATCATCTCACTGCCTTCATGTTGATCCTACCATTTTCACAGTTTCTTAAACCAAACCAAATCATTTTTAATATAAGGTGTGATAGGATTAACTCTTTAACAGTCAAGAGTCAAATCATAGTGCTAAGTTGCTAACACCCTTATCAGAAGTTTGACGAACTCATTGTCTTGCATCGAAAGCCCGACGAAAATACTGTCAGAAGTAGTAAATGTTCATCAGAATTTTGACGATCTTTAGACAAATTTTTTGTCAATATTGCGACGAACTTTTTGTCGATCTTGCGATGAACTTTTTATCGATACTGCAATGAACTTCTTATCGATATTGTGACGAAATTTTGTCGATATTGAGAAAAAAATTTGTCGATCTTGCAACAAACGTTTGTGACGAAATTTAGACGATATTTCTATCGAACATATAATGATACCATAGTTTGTTGTAGTTTTGACATTTGAGAGATGACAAAAATGGGTTGAAGGCTTCGTCGTATCTGAGACATTTCTGCAACGCAAATTCATCTGTAAACTTTCGAAAAATGGACCCAATGTACTAATGTCGAAGTATATTGAAACAATATTGAACCATTTCAACATGTAGGATTGCAAAACAATCAAGGTGCAAATTCCTATGGGAGAAAAACTAATTGTTGAACAATGTCCAAAGAAATAGAAAGAAATACAGGACATGGCACATGTTCCCTATACTAGTGTTGTTGGTAGTCTTATGTATGTGATGGTCTACACTCAACTAAACATTTCTCATGCAAAGGAAGTATTGAGCATGTACATGTCAACACTAGGAAAATAACATTGGACTGTTATCAATAGAGTGTCCAAGTATTTGTGTGGCACAAAATGTTACACTATATGCTACCAAGGGAAACATGAAGCTGACAGGGAAGTAATTCTACATGTCTTTGTCGACGCTGACTGAGATGGAGATATGGATTGACAAAGGTTGAACAATGGATATGTGTTCAAGATGTTTGATGGAGCAATCAACTAGATGAGTAAGTGATAGGATGTCATAGCCTTGTCAAAAACATAAGTTGAATACACGATGGACACGTATGGAAGCAAAGAAGCAGTATGGTTGCATCAACTGTGTTCAAGGATCAAGTTTGAGCAGACATCTATGAAGATAAATTGTGACAGTCAAAGCACAATATTTCTAGTAAAGAACCCAACATACTGTTTGAAGAGGAAGCATATTGATGTACAATACCATTTTGTGAGAGACATGGTGGAAAGAAAGAAGGTGTTGCTAGAGAAGGTAGACACTTTGGAAAATATAGCAGACTCGTTTACGAAGATCGTGAGTGTTGTGAAGTTCTCTTGGTGTAGAGAGGCAATGGGAATTGCTACCCTGGGACAACAAACACAATTTCATGTTCTCCTCTATCAGGAAAGAAGACAACAAGTGGGATAATTTTGGGTTGTTATATTCTTTGCAATGAAAGAATATCCAACCAACTAAGTAATCAAGGTGGATCTATTGGGTGAATGCTCGACTAGATAGATAAGTCGTGTTTAGGGTTAAGTTGAGGTTGAAGTGATCGACCAAAAAGTTGAAGGTCGAATTAATCGACTAAGAAGTCGAAAGGCCAGCCAATAAGAGGTCGAGTGGCAACCAACTGGAGATCAACTAGAGGTTGAATGGGTAGTCGACTCTAATAGAATCATGGATTCTATAACTTAGAAACCCTTCTACTTTTCTTCGCCCAATCTCTCCTTTTGGCCCGCTTTCACTATGTTTTGTCATTGTTCAAGCTTGAAGGATTAAATATTTGTGTGGAAGATAAACTTCCAAACCTACCACAACAAATCCCTAAAATACTGCAACTAATTACAACAATAGAACTCATCTACTAATGGGTGTTATATATGCACTAAAAACACAGTAAAAACCCTCAATTAAATTGTCAACCCGGGGCAAGTAAACTTAGAGTTGTAGCAAAATATATGCCAAAGGTAGAAGGGTTGGTAGGAGTATAGTCTAACTAAGGAAGGCAATTATCTAAGGCTAATATAATCAAGCAAACCTATCTAATGAGCAAACCCTACTAAGCAATTTGAAACTAGGTAACCTAAGTACTTTTGGGCCAAGGGTCGATGGATAGTTCCTAAGAAAGCAAGTAAAACCCTATGTAAAGCAAACTAGTTTAATAATAAGCAATAAACAACTATCTAAGCATAGCAATAAGCAAATGACAAAAACAAACTATTTTAACTTGCCAACCTACATTCAATGAGAAACTACCCTATGAAAGCAAATAAATAAACAAGTAAGCAAAGACACCTATCTAACCTATTAAAAAAAATAGACAAGCAAGCAAAGACACCTAACTAACCTACTCAAAAAAAAGACAAGTAAGCAAAGTCAACTAACTACTGCAAGTAAAACTTCTCATTGAACAACTATCTAGCCTAAGAGGCAAGTGAACTAAATGGCTAATGAAAAACTATTTCTAATGCGTGAAAGAAAATCTAAATGCTCAATGCAATGCATGAAAGGAAATCTATTCTATTGAAAGCAAGAAAGATTAACAACTAATTCTTAATCTATGATAATCAAACTACTATCTAATCTATCAAAGAAAAGTCTATCTATCCTACATCAACAATAAAACTACTTTTTTTAAATTATGAAAGCAAGAAACTATCTCTTCTAATCTACAAAGATGGGAAACTATATTTAACCTACGAAAGCAAGAAACTATCTTTAATCCTATGACAATTCAAGTATAATGCTGGTGGTTGTGTGAATGTTAAATACCCTGCATATTCATATATTAACCATCAACAACATAACGAGATCATAATTATACTTCTACACTACATAAGCAAAATTCATACTTAAACTCGAGCTATTAATCTAAAAAATACAATTGCAATCTAATTCTAGGAAGGAAATTACATCAAATGAAAACTATGCTATATCTACTCAAACAATTCAAACTACAATAAAGAAATGACTAAAAACATAAATTAAAGCATGACATTTAAAAACTAAACTAACAACTACATTAATCAACAACTAATTGAACAAGATCTATATAAAAATGAGATAAGCAAGCTATGATTAAAAACTGAAATTGACTCTATCCATCCATCAAACCCTTGTCGAATAAAGCTCAAATAAAAATTTTGTTCTATTCTAAGTAAATCTCTGTTTTAAATTGGATTCTAAAATCATAAATAAAAGCACAATCTACTATCTAATTACACATGGGGTTAGTCTAGGGATTTACAAATCCATTCCTAATCTACGAGATTAATGCATACTAACACATTCTATCATTCTAACCTGCAAAAGAGAATCAAAACAATTTAAACTACAACAACAAACTAATTAATAAACTGATAATGCATATACATGAAATAAAGAGACAAATAAATGATAAAATGCATGAACAACACACAGAGAGTTACCAGATTGTTGGTGGGTCCACCAGCAATTCGTGGTCACTCTCTAAAAGCACACCACAAACTCAACAGGTTGAATTCACCATAAAAACCCAAAAACACAGTTCTGGCATAATCTAGCAATGTAAAATATCAAAATAGAGAAAAAACGAATTTGTCTCTAATACACTGGCTCTTCTACTTGGTTAACAATCTTCTGATCATCCAAGTGGTATTTATATTGTTTACAGGCCAAGTGGTCGACTACAAGAGGGTCGAACCACTTCTAAATTTGGCAAATTACAATAAATGATGCCCTAACTGATAAAACGGAGAGAGCCAATAATCGCCCACTTGAACAACTGAAACTGAGTTGTCAGAAGCTTAATAGCTAGAGGAGGCAAGGATAAACAAAACCCATGTGCCCGATTTGTCCATCACTGGCCGCCAATGCCATAACTGCCAACTAGCCTTCAATTTCTGTGCAATACGAAGTGCTGGACAGAGTGTTGGATTGAGTGCCGGAACGAGTGCCAGAATGAGTGCCGGATCGAGTGTCGGAACTAGAAACGTAGTGTGGTTTGCCCTGAAACACCAACAAAACGTGAATTAGCTCTTGGAAACCATAAAACATGATGAATTATACTTGATACAATCATTAAACACAAATTACATGTCCCTTATGCCGATCATACCATTTTATCATAAAATTCTTCAAAAAGCTCCTTCAAAAGATGAAAAACACATATTTACATGTGGAAAAAGTGTATAATAACCGTCATAAAAGTGATCATATCTCAGGCCCAACATTACCCCCACACCTAATATTTTGCAGGTCCCACTCCAAACAAAAAGAAATTTCCCTTATGACTAAACTTGTGAGGGAGGGGGTGGATTAGATTTAGAAGCTTCTCCCTCTTGCTCGGGGTATTTTGACTTAGGATTTTCGTGGTGTTTCAATTTCACCCAGAGACTATTATTGGTGGTAGTTAATATCATCAACCTGATGCTGTAGAGAATTCATCTTGGCTTGTAGGACAATGTTATCATGGCATAAATGACAATTCAATGTTTCATGCTCTCTAAGTTTAAACTGGAGGGTTTGGAGCTTTTGGAGGTTATTGATGACATGTGAGGAAGCTTTGAGATGCATATTATACCCTTGATCCTTTAAACTATGCAAAACAACAATTTTACCTTTTCAAAATTAGTTCCAAAAGTGACTTCCCATAAGGGCAACAATTCTGGCCTGGCGAACTTGTGAAAAATAGGTATCCAAGTGACACCTGTAAGTACACGACACTAATACTTGTGTAAAAACTGAGAGAGTTTTTTGTTTTTGAATATGTCCTTGACAAAACCTCTCTTGGTTTTCAAAAATTCACTTTCAGTTGTTAGGAAAACACGCCAAGAAAACACGCCAAGAAATCTAGGTTATTGTTTTTTAATATGTCCTTGATAAAAACCTCTCTTGGTTTTCAAAAAATCATTCCCTGTTATTAGGAAAACACAAAAAGAAAATATGACTATAACAGGAAAAAAACAGAGTGTTTTATTTTCTGAAAGCATAGGCCTCTAAAATGATAGAATATATCCCAAACCATAAATTATATTCAAAACCTGGGAGAGTTTATTGTATGTTGGCATGTTATGAACAAAAACCTCCTCCAAGTTTCAAAATTACTTTCCCATTTGTTCAGAATCCCAGCTTGAAGTTCGTTAGTCAAAACTTGCAGAAGCGCAACGTGCTCTTAGCAGAAACGCAGCGTGGTCTTTGATAGGGATTTTGGAGGCCTTCCTAGAGGAATTTTGGGCTGAAAGTGGTATTGGTGGAAATTTTATGATGTCTGCTACACAATGGAACCATCAAGCACTACAAATGCCTTCTCCAAACCTCTGAAAAACTGACTTCGAGTCAAGCTGTCCAAATGTGCAGAAACCCTCCTATAGTGACTATATTTGGGGGATTTCTCTCAAACAATAACAAAAGTTCATAAAATGAAGGAGGTGTTTGTTTCTTGGTCTATTATTGACAAAAACCTCTTTCACTTTTGTCAAATTCATCTTCCTTAATTCAAAAACCAATTTTTAAGTAAAATTTTGACCAAGACAATCATTTGAAAATTTATGACAAGGAAGGATGACATGACCATGATGAGAATTTATGACCTTGGATGAGTGGAGGGAGTAATAATGACACCTCGACACACCAATGACGATTTTACAACCAAGATATGTCAAATTTTATTTGATAAGTTTATTTTGAAAATATAACAATTTGACCTAATAACCCTGTCAATCACATGAAAGAGTAAATTTGATCACTGGTGACTGACATAACTGACAGATACTAACAAAAGGCTTGGTTTGTACTGGTAGGCATGGTGAACAAGAGAATTTTTATTTCCTGTCATTAATATGTAACAATTCAAACAACTAATCCTCTTTTCATAAGCTTGGAATACAGATGACAGTAAGCATTTAGCAGTTGTAATCGCTCTGTATTTGTCACAAAGAGTAGTTAAGTATAAGCATAATTCTATAGAATAAACATAAAAATGCACAGGAGCTTATAAAACACACAATGATGTCAGCAGTATATAATTTAGCATACAAATACAAACAACTATTGATATAATATCCCAAGACTTTGTAAAAAGACAGTATGACAGAATTTTGACAGAAATCCTACTTCCTCTTCTCATGGGTTTTCTATACAAATGGGCAATGCTTAGCATTTTTAGCTCAGGAAAACTCCCCCCAGGCTAAAGATATGGCACGTCCTGGTGCCATGAATTAGCAATAGGATTTTTGGTCTTTTTTCCCGATGAGGCTGTAGGGATATCAACAAGTTTCTTCGATAAAGGAATAGCTTGAGCATGAGGGTTTGGGTGGAGTAACAGTCCCTAGATCAAGAGTCTTCTTGCTAGTCTTGATTGTAAGATGAGGGTTTGCAAATTGGTAAATGAACTCATGCAAGATACCAAATATAATAAATATGCAGAACATAAATAAAATGCTAGAAATGGCAGAATAACAGTAATATATCTAGCATAATCTCCACAATAACACATAAATGATATAAGAACAACAACATAAATAATACTTTGATTCAGAAAGAAATGTTCACAGGCCTCTTCGAGGGGGAAACCTTCAATCGAGAAACGCTCTATTACAATAATCTCCAAGCTAGGGTTTTCATACCCTCGACCCTTATTTATACTAAATATGTCTATCAAGAGAAGCATCTAGAGGAAGATCCTTCTAGAAGCGGAAGCTTCTATTAGGTTTTCTTACATCCACCTTATTCTATTTTATTGAAAGGACTTATTAATACTGACCTTTATTACATCCAAATATATTGAGCTACCTATGTGCAGGTTAGGACCTTAACATGTCTGCCCCCTTAAAAACAACCTTGTCCTCAAGGCTTGAGATGTGGAAACTGCTGTAGAATGGTAGCTAGTTCCCAAGTGGCATCTGTTGGAGTCGTATCTTTCCACTGGACTAGCACTTCCTTGATGGTTCTTTGATGTAGGTGATGCTCATGCTGGTCCAAAACTACTTCTGGTTGTAGCCAAATGGATACTTCTTTAGCTATCTTGGGAAGGTTGGTTTGAATTTGGCACCTATTTCCAATCACCTTCTTTAAGCATGAAACATGAAAAACTAGATGTAGCTTCAACTGACTAGGCAGAGCTAACTGATATGTGACTTGTCCCACATGCTTGAGAACTGTATAAGGACCATAAAATTTGGGCGCTAGCTTCTGACAATGCTCGGCCTTGAGGGAAGTTTGCTTGTATGGTTGTAGTCGCAGAAACACCTGATCCCCTTCTGCAAATTGACGATCAGAGCGACCTTTATCTGCTTGTTGCTTCATGCGATTCTATGCCATGACCAAGTTCTCTTTAAGGGTACGAAGAATATCCTCTCGAACTATAAGTGTTTGGTCAACCACCTGAACCTTCAAGGTACCTGGTAAGTATGAGAGAACTGAAGGTGGCTTCTGTCCATATACTTCTTCAAAAGGAGTCATGTGAGTAGTTGTATGGTAGGAAGTGTTGTACCACCATTCAGCTAGGGGTAGCCATTGAGCCCACTGATGTTGTTTTTCAGAGGCAAAACACCTCAGATATGTTTCCAAACACTTGTTGACAACTTTCGTTTGACCATCAGTCTGGGGATGATAAGATGTGTTGAGATGCAATTGGGTGTGTTGTATCTTAAACAGTTCTTGCCAAAAATTGCTTGTGAAAGTTGGGTCACGATAAAAACCAATAGAGTGTGGCATGCCATGAAGATTGAAGACCTGGTCCATGAAAATTTGAGCCACCATAGATGCTGTAAATGGGTGTTGAAGAGTGCAGAAATGAGAATACTTGGAAAGGCGATCCACAATCACCATTATGACTGATTTATTCCTTGATTTGGGTAAGCCGGTAATAAAGTCCATAGAGATATCCTTCCAAATAGCAGGTGGAATCGGAAGCGGTTGTAGTGTACCCAGAGATTTGATTGTTTCTCCCTTGTTGTGTTGACACACCTCACATTCAACGACAAAATTATGGATGTCCTATTTCATACTATCCTAGGAAAAAGAACATTTGACCCTGTCATATGTTTTGGTGAACCCTGAGTGCCCCGTTGTGGGTGTAGCATGAAGCTTAGAAAGCACCGTGGATTTAAGCTTTGATTGTTTACTTAAATACAAATGACCTTTGTATCAAAGCTCATCCTGGAGCCAAGAGTACCCTGGGAGAGCCGAAGCCTTGGTCTGCAATTGCTGGATTAGATGCGAACTTTTGGGATCTTGAAGCCATTCCTAGCACATAGCCTAGACCCAATCGGGTACAATAAAGGAAAGGAAAAAAGGGATCCTTCTTCTTCATATTTTCAGGACAGTGCATCTGCCACTACATTCTCTTTACCCTTATTGTAAATGATCTCATAATCATAACCAAAGAGCTTAGTCACCCATTTTTGTTTCTCCTGGGAGGAAATGCGTTGTTCCAGAAAGTACTTGAGGCTTTGATGGTTGGTCTTAATTTGGAAGCGTTTCCCCAAGAGATAAGGGCACCATATATCAATGGCATGTAGAATAGCCAATGTTTCCTTTTCATAAATGGGTTTTCCCAGATTCCTTTCAGACATTTGTTTGCTGGTGAAGGACAAAGGTCGACCCTCTTGCATAAGGACATCGCCAATTCCTTTCCCTGAGGCATCACATTCCAACACAAAGGTCTTTGTGAAATCAGGAAGGGCCAAAACCAGAGTGGTGCACATGGTCGTCTTCAAGGTTTGAAAAGATTGAGCATCAGCTGGAGTCCAAGTGAAAGAGTTCTTTTTTAGGAGAGCAGTGAGAGGTGTTGCAATCTTTCTGTAGTTCTTAACAAACTTGCGATAATACCCTGTTAAGCCTAGAAATACATGCAAAATTTTGAGAGTCTTTGGGTGCGGCCAGTATTGCATAGCTTCAATATTTTTTGGATCCACCTTGATGCCATCCTTGCCAACCAGATGACCCAATTATTCTACTTCTGAGGCACCAAAAGCACATTTAGACTGTTTCAGGAAAAATTGGTGCTGGGAGAGGAGATGGAGAACTTGATCCACATGAGTAAGATGGTCTGTCTAGGTTTTTCTATAGATGAGGATATCATCAAAGAAAACTAAGACAAAAATATGGAGAAAGGGACGGAATACATGATTCATGAGGCTTTGGAAGGTGGAGGGGGAATTACACAAGCCAAAGGGCATGACCAAAAAATCATAGTGGGCCTCATGAGTGTGAAAGGCCGTTTTGGGAATGTCTGCCTCTTTCATATGTATCTAGTGATAGCATGAGTGAAGATCAAGTTTAGTAAAGAATTGGGCGCCACTCAATTCATCTAGGAGGTCATCAATGACAGGAATGGGAAATTTGTCTTTAATGGTCAGTTTGTTGAGGGCACGGAAGTCATGACACATTCTCCAAGAACCTTCTTTCTTTAGGACCATGACTACAGGAGAAGAATAAGGGCTTGTACTAGGGCGGATAACGCCTGCATTAAGGAGTTCTTGGACCATTTTCTCAATTTCATTTTTTTTGTGAAAAGGGGTGGCGATATGGACATATATTGGGAGGAAGGCTTCTGGGTACAAGGGGAATGGAATGATCATGAACACTGCAGGAAGGAGGGAGTTCTTGGGGAGTGGAAAATACCATTTAATGTTTAGAAAGGAGAGCTTGGAGGTCGTGCGGCACCGGGGGTGTCTCTGTTGCTTGAATGGCATGGAGTTGGGAAATGACACCATAATGACCTTTTTTGAGCAACTTTTCCATGCAGTGGGAACTAATGACCTCAGGTGAACTAGCAGTGATTCCTTGAAATTTATATTGGTGGCCTTCCTGGTCGAATTGCATGGTTAATGCCTTAAAATCCATGAGAATGGGACCCAAAGTTCTCATCCAGTCGGCACCCAACACAATGTCACAACCACCCATGCCGATAGCAAACATATGGGATTTTAGGTGGTAGTCACCGATCTGGAGACGCAGATTTTCAAAGTGCCCTCCACATTTCATGGAACCACCATTGGCAATCATGATTTGGAAATTGTTGACAACATGGATGTAGCAATGAGTTTCTTGGGAAATGCGGCGATGAATAAAATTATGGGTGCTTCCACTATCAACCAAAATGATGACCTTTTGATGCTTGATGTAACTGATTAACTTGAGGGTTTGGGGAGTGGAAAAGCTAGTGAGAGCATTGAGGGAAATGACAGGTTCTTATTCAGGAGGGTCTGAGGGAGGGGTTGTGTTAGTGATTTCAGGTGACTCAGACACAAGGGGAGTTTCAACATCCTCTTCCGAAATATCCTCAGAGATGGCCATAAAAAGATTTTGTTCCTTACACTTGTGGCCCGGGAAATATTTGTCATCACAATTATAACAAACGCCTTTGAGTTGGTGTTCAACCATTTCAGCCCTGGTCAATCTTTGGATCTTTAATGGGGCGGAGGGAGTAGTGGGAGTGACAGGTTTAGGGTGAGGGATAAAGGAGGGTTTTCGGTTTTGAGATGATACAACCTGTTGTGCTTCTTTAGCTCTTTTAGTAGCCTCCACCCAAGTTGAGGGTCGAGCCATGAGGACATGGGCCCGAATCTCCTCCTTGAGGCCACTGATAAAACACTCTCGAAAGAAAGCAACAGTCATGCCCTCTGTTCGAAAAGCCAGGCGCTCAAAGGCAGCTATGAAGTCTTCTACTGTTCTAGATTGTTTCAACTTTGTCAAACAAACCAAATGGTTGGTGTCCATGTCAAAGCGTTCATAAATCTCAGTCACAAATTGGGTCCAAGCAATATACCCTTGATGGGAGGTTTTTCTCTATTGCCACCATTGACAATGTTCTTGATCTAGATGGAGAACACCATACCAGAGTTTGGCCAAGTCATCTATGATGCCGTATAAAGAGAAATAATGTTCCATTTGGGTTACCCAACCAGTGGGATCCGAGCCATCAAATTTGGTCACATCCACCCGCGGAAGACGTATGTCATGTTGAAATTGTTGGTGCTGAAAGGTATGGGAATGGGAGGAATGTTTGCCTTCGGTCTTTGGAGGTGCTTCAACCAAATGGTCATTTGTAGGGATCATCAGTTTGGTGCATAGGGATGCAAAGACAGATTCAAGCTGGGTGGTCAGTTCTTGTTTGACTTCCTCCATTGAGTTTTGCATGGTTGTATTTATGGTTGCATTTATGGATGAATCGATGGAGGCAACAATAACATTGATTTGTTTCACTTCTTTTTGGGTCTTTAGGAAAGTAGATTGCAAGGTGTTGAAGCGAGTTTCCATATCTTGGCTACAGGTATGGGCCATGAGGATGGGTGAACTAAAAAGGGGCGGGAGGGGTCAAATTTTTTTCCAAAAAATGATATGGATGAATGTGATAAGGGCAGAGAGATGAATCCAATGGAATAGGTCTCAAATAATGGTGAAAAAATTTCCAGACTTTTTTTTTTTTACACCTGTGGAGTTATACTTCAGTCTAAAGAATACTGCAATGATGAAATCCCCAAATGCTTAACCAAAAATAAATCTGTATTTACTTGGCAATCCGAACACAGTTGTGCGGCAATAGATCTGATCTGTTTTAATTTGTTTATGTTTTTGTCCCCCAAGGGTTAGGTATTCAAGGGTTCTACAAACAAGGGTTTTCCCTATGCTATAGCTCTTTGATATACGTGCGGGTTCCAATAGTAATACTCAACCTAATATCTCAGGGCACTAACTAAGGAGGATAGACCATACCCTTAGCCGTACTACTCGACTACCTAGGTACTAGAAAGTATCTTCCCGAGTGTTTTTCTTGGTGACATTATAGCAGTTCGATGACCGGTAGGTTTATCTAAAGAGGGCTTCAGGAAATCTAGGCCGATCCGTACACAGGTGCTGTTTGATGTGCTACCACTCGAAGGGGTACCAACAGGGGTTACAAGGGTGGCCAACAGATGTGCGCTTAAGAACCACTTGTATTTCATGTGTGCATGAATCCCTCAACCACGGGTTTATGCGCATAACGACAGATCTCTGTGGCTTAAAGACGCCGGAATACGTCTCTACCCTGAAAAAAATTCCCACAATTTCTGCCAAGGAAAGTGCTTTGATACCACTTGCAAGATACCAGATATAATAAATATGCAAAACATAAATAAAATGCTAGAAATGGTAGAATAACAGTAATATATCCAGCATAATCTCCACAATAACACATAAATGATATAAGAACAACAACAAAAATAACACTTTGATTCAGAAAGCAATGTTCACAGGCCTCTTTGAGGGGGAAACCTCCAATCGAGCAATGCTCTGTTACAATAATCTCCAAGCTAGAGTTTTCATACCCTCGACCCTTATTTATACTAAATATGTCTATCAAGAGAAGCATCTAGAGGAAGATCGTTCTAGAAGCGGAAGCTTCTATTAGGTCTTCTTACATCTGCCTTATTCTATTTTATTGAAAGGCCTTATTAATATTGACCTTTATTACATCCGAATATATTGATCTACCTATGTGAGGGTTAGGACCCTAACAACTCATCCCACGTTTTCTCCTATTTTTCCAACTCGGCTAAGACAAGTAGTTTGATAAGGCCGTGGTGAAATAGGTTTTTATGGGGATTGGTTACATCCTTCCTCACTTGGGAAGACATCTTCTCTAGACTCTTCAAGAAGTAAAAGGGAAAGTTACAATGGTTTATTGAATTGAAAGTGAGATAATAATCGAAATGGTCAGGCTTTAAAGATGGAATATCTATCGTCACATGTAATCAATCCAGTGATGATTATGAGAGAGTTGATTAGCTCCTATTTTATCCACTCCTTGGAGTATCTCTTAGCTCCAGAGATGTTCTGAAACTCAATTTTGAAAACCCTGTTATAGCTTGCTCTTGGCAACTGGTGGTGTTTAAATCAGTGGTCTCCAACTCTTGGGAGCTTTGTGGTTGAGGAAATTGATTCCTCAGAGGCCACGAACATAGTGAATAGGAGTTGAGGCAGGCTAAGAGTGTTCCATTGTTGTTGATTTTGCGACCATGATCACTCAATCCACTTGCATAGAACATGGAATGTCAAACCTACAATAAACAACATGTAAACAAAAATGTAATGTCAAACCTACAATGAACAACTCGTAACAAAAATAAACCAACAGAGTGCCCTGTTAAGAACATATGCAACAATTTATATCAAACAGGAGTTTAGCACTTCAAGATAAAATGACTGTTGATGTAATAACATGTATCATGAAAATAATACAAAATGTTTACGAAGATTTACTTCTTTAGGCAATGATCATTTGTCAACTCATGAACCCATTCCCCACACCTAAGTATTGTGACACCTCACAATCAAAAGTATAGCAAACCAGTCAGTATCTCCCAATAGCTGAAGATTTATAGTATGTCAAGTGTAAAGATAAAATTTTGCAAATTGTTCTGACGAGACAGTTAGAATATGGCCCCACCTATAGGATAAGAGATCCTATATATAGATAAGAAGAGGTAGGCAAAAGAGTTTCAAGATAGTCTCAGAGTTAGTTCCCAATGGAAAGTTTATGGAGTTCATTAACCTTAGCTTAACCATACATACTTCATGTCCTCTTTGTTTGCAAGTAATGTCGTACATCAGGACAAGTTTAAATTTATTTTTTATTTTTGGTAGATTACCATCCTCGCTAGGTAGAATGCCCCGCTTCCAGCAAGATTGTTCAGTACTCCGGTGGGTTTACCTAGTCATACCACAGGCCAGTACTTGCTGTCAGTAGACCTATTCAGTATCCCAACTCGTTATCCTCTTAAACCCTCAGAGACTGGACCTCCATCCTTTAATATTTTAGTATAATATTGCTTATGCAAGAATATGGGGGAACAACTCTGAAAACAACTTTTTCTTTATCTTTTTTTCTTCAATTGGGATGGTATTTATGTTAGAGGATGACTTTTCATTATATTACTTAGTGATTGTCCCGATGTAAGGGGTACTTAAGCGAACGTGGCCTATCTAAATATATGATATAATCAAGTTATTTAGTGTGTAGTGGATGGTACCATTGAGAAAGAACATAAAGGTATCTCTAGGCTCAACTTACTTTATTCTTTTGTAAGTTATTGTGATGTTTCCATGACTAACCGCTAATTAGACCTCCTTGTTACTCTTTGATAAAGAGACTCGACTCACTTACTCAAGTTTCTTGGAAAAACTGTACGAGAGACCTCTAGGTTTGATAGTTATGGTATCACTTCCTTATATAGTGGTGAAGAGTTTCAAGAGCAACTGCTATTTAAGATGCCTTGAGAAAAAGAAGATGAAAGTCTTTGCAAAAATATGGCTAATTATAGCAAGTGATTATTCATTTGATGCTTAGCAGACAACAAGGTTCAAGTATAGCAATGTTTTGAAGAAAAATTCTTCTTTTATATCTCCTTGAAACTGTCTACTCCTGGTGAAATAAATACCTACAAAGATCTCTAAAGCTATTTACAAAAACCACACTCTAAAATATAATAAACAAATGAGATCAATGAGATCAAGTCATAGGAACATGTTTCTCATAGTTCTTAAAAAAAAAATGTAAAATGAGGCTGCATTAAACTCTAAGCTAAACTAACAACATGCAACTTTTATTTACTATCCTACCCTACCTAAAAAGAAAGGGAAAATCTTTATTCAAGTGTAAGAACTCTTCCAATGTAACCATGTGCAGAGCAAGATAAGAAACATACTCATATCCATGTATGAAAAAGTTACCACAGTGATTACTTGGATATGAAGAACCAACCAACCTACTTGTTTGGGCAACAAAAGGTGTTGAAGAAGAGAATAGTATTGTGGCCTGATGACCTCTTGAAACCAAATTTCAATGTAATCTTGATGTTCATCAACAGTAATTTCTATGCTCTCCTCCATCATTCTATGCATATCCTCTTCTTTTGAATGATTGATTTCTGAAGTACATAAAGGATCTGTTGAGATGGATGTTGAGAACTCCTCAATCTCAGGTCTTAGTGATTGCTCTCCACCAGAGGTAGTCCATAGGTTTTCAACTTCCTTCACAGTTTGGAAAGGAAGATCATTTTGTAGCTCATAGGACCTTGATTCTTATAATATCTCTAGAGAGGTAGATACACTTTTGGTTGCTGCCAAAATATGTTCTTCTTGAAAAGAAGAAATCCTGACTGTTGCTAGGATTTGAGAGAGTTCTTCCAAACTAATGGTCATCTTCAAATTCATTCTCCTGGTGGTGGTCAGGAAACAAAGGTTATGTTGTTTGATTCTGTAGAGGGCTCAAGTGGTCTTGCCTCATGTCCCACTATTATTGATGCTTCAAGTTTTGTTCTATAGTGCTCCCTGCGTTAGTCTCTTCAGAGACTACTTTAGCTCTTTGAGTTGAGCTAGCCACTGTTTTTCGGTATCGGTCTGCGAATTTTATAAGTGGAACATTCCTTCCCCCAAAAAGATTGGAAGGAACCTTGGTTGAAAGGTCTGATTTAGTTTTAATGTATCTCCCTTTTGGATCTCTATGTCTATTCATGAAAGAAAGAAAAAACAAAAGAAAAAACTACCATTTGGTTTCTAGGTCTATTCATAAAAAAAGAAGAAGGAAAAACTACCATTGGGTTTAGGGGAGCCTACAATAACAGATGCGCAGGTTCTTACCTCTCGTCTTAAAGTTCTCCCGCCACCAATCTAATGCTAAGATCTAGGAATGATCTATTTCCTAACTACTTCTTACCTTGAGACAACTCCTCAACAACGACACCAAAAATGATGGGTGTTATATATGCACTAAAAACACAGTAAAAACCCTCAACTATATTGTCAACCAGGGGTAAGTAAACTTAGAGTTGTAGCAAAATATATGCCAAAGGTAGAAGGGCTGGTAGGAGTATAGTCTAACTAAGGAAGGCAATTATCTAAGACTAATATACTCAAGCAAACCTATCTAATGAGAAAACCCTACTAAGCAATTTGAAACTAGGTAGCCTAAGTACTTTTGGGCCAAGGGTCGATGGATAGTTCCTAAGAAAGCAAGTAAAAACCTATGTAAAGAAAACTAGTTCAACAATACGCAATAAACAACTATCTAAGCATACCAATAAGCAAATGACAAAAGCAAACTATTTTAACTTGCCCACCTACATTCAATGAGAAACTACCCTATGAAAGCAAATAAATAAACAAGTAAACAAAGACACCTATTTAACCTATTAAAGCAAATAGACAAGCAAGCAAAGACACCTAACTAACCTACTAAAGAAATAGACAAGTAAGCAAAGGCAACTAACTACTGCAAGTAAAACTTCTCATTGAACAACTATCTAGCCTAAGAGGAAAGTGAACTAAATGCCTAATGCAAAACTATTTCTAATGCTTGAAAGGAAATCTAAATGCTCAATGCAATGCATGAAATGAAATCTATTCTATTGAAAGCAAGATTAACAACTAATTCTTAATCTATGATAAGCAAACTACTATCTAATCTATCAAAGCAAAGTCTATCTATCCTACAACAGCAATAAAACTACTTTTTTTAAACTATGAAAGCAAGAAACTATCTCTTCTAATCTACAAAGACATGAAACTATATTTAACCTACGAAAGCAAGAAACTATCTTTAATCCTATGACAATTCAAGTATAATGCTGGTGGTTGTGTGAATGTTAAATACCTGGCATGTTCATATATTAACCATCAACAACATAACGAGATCATCATTATACTTCTACACTACATAAGCAAAATTCATACTTAAACTCGATCTATTAATCTAAAAAATACAATTGCAATCTAATTCTAGGAAGGAAATTACATCAAATGAAAACTATGCTATATCTACTCTAACAATTCAAACTGCAATAAAGAAATGACTAAAAACATAAATTAAAGCATGACATTTAAAAAGTAAACTAACAACTACATTAATCAACAACTAATTAAACAAGATCTATATAAAAATGAGATAAGCAAGCTATGATTAAAAACTGAAATTGACTCTATCCATCCATCAAACCCTTGTCGAAGAAAGCTCAAATAAAAACTCTATTCTATTCTAAGTAAAACTCCGTTTTAAATTGGATTCTAAAATCATAAATAAAAGCACAATCTACTATATAATTACACATGGGGTTAGTCTAGGGATTTGCAAATCCGTTTCTAATCTACGAGATTAATGCATACTAACACACTCCGTCATTCTAACCTGCAAAAGAGAATCAAAACAATTTAAACTACAACAACAAACTAATTAATAAACTGATAATACATGTATAGGAAATAAAGAGACAAATAAATCATAAAATGCATGAACAACACACAGAGAGTTACCAAACTGTTGGTGGGCCCCCCAACAAGTCATGGTCACTCTCTAAAATCAAACCACAAACTCAGAAGGTCGAATTCACCATAAAAACCCAAAAACGCAGTTCTGGCATAATCTGGCAATGTAAAATATCAAAACAGAGAAAAAATGAATTTGGCTCTTCTACTTGGTTAACAATCTTATGATCATCCTAGTGGTAGCTATAATGTTTACAGGCCAAGTGGTCGACCAAAAGAGGGTCGAACCACTTCTAAATTTGGCAAATTACAATAAATGATGCCCTAACTGATAAAACAGAGTGAGCCAATAATCGCCCACTTGAACAACTGAAATTGAGTTGTCAGAAGCTTAGTAGCTGGAGGAGGCAAGGATAAACAAAACCCATGTGCCCGATTTGTTCATCATTGGCCGACAATGCCATAACTGCCAACTCGCCTTCAATTTTTGTGCAATACGGAGTGCTGGATAGAGTGCTAGATCGAGTGTTGGAATGAGTGCCAGATCAAGTGCCAAGACTAGAAACGTAGTGCGTTTTGCCCTGAAACACCAAAAAAATGTGAATTAGCTCTTGGAAACCATAAAACATGATGAATTATACTTGATACAATCATTAAACATGAATTGCACGTACCTTATGCCGATCATACCATTTTATCATAAAATTCTTAAAAAAACTTCTTCAAAAGATGAAAAACACATATGTACATGTGGCAAAAGTGTATAATAAACGTCATAAAAGTGATCATATCTCGGGCCCAACATCTACCAACTCTTTTGAATCACTCTTTATTCTTGATTACATACTTACGAGGATCAATAAGATTGAATCCTCCATACTTAAGAAAACCCACACTAAACCCACTAATTTATTAAATAATCCATTTACATGATAATTAGGAAAAATAAACCCTATCCTTCTATAATCATACAAACTTAGGAAGAATACAATAATCTCATTACAGGAACCCACTCCCTTTGGTAAATTTCAAGACCCCCTTTAGGGTTTGTTCAACAATGTTGACTTTCAAAACTATTGAACTCGATTATTTTCGGCACGAAATGAGAGAGGAGATATAATAAAGAAATGTACAAAGATATCTCGAATATCCAATAATATAACATAAATGTATCAGAGATGCAACCATAAACACAGAGATACAGTAATACACAATTTTATGAAAAATGAGCGAAAATGTATAAACAATGTAAAAATACAGAGTTAATGACTCGCTAGAATGATGGCAGCTTATATCTGAGAAGAGATGTGTCTACTACTCGCATTTGCAAGAAGATGATTTTACAATGAGGCTCCAAAGACCTTTTTATCATAAAGAAAATCCAAAACTCTAACCTCAAAAGATGAAAAGCCAACAGTTTTGTGGATCCCGTTTTGGGTAATTTGGTGTATCAACTTCCTGGGGGCGTAGCTTTGGCATACGATCTTCGTTTGGGGCGAATGATAGCTCGTTGGAAAGGTATCATCGAGACTATTTCTGTGACCCTTCTTTTCCTATGGCTTGGACTGGTTTTTAGGAGATTGTTTGTTAGGGCCATCTTTATCATAATTTGGTTGTTGCGGATTTGCAGACCCAAACTCTCGTTTGTTCTGGTGCTTAAATTTCTAATTGATTTTAACAACATATCGATAAGCAACACCGAGTGATGATATGTCTAGAAAATAAATTTCAGTTTGGATGTATCTATGTAGATCCCCATGGTATTTCAGAACCAAATGTCGTTTGGAGTCTTTGATACCTAGCTTGGTGCGTAAGGTATGGAAGGTATTGGTGAAATCCAGAACTACTTGGCCCCACTCTTTCCACAGTGTGGTCCATCTCATGTACTGGTCCTCATAGTTTCCAATAGGATAATATTTTTCCTTTACTGCATCCACAAAAAAATCCCAAGTGGGCTCGACCCTATATATTCTAGACTCCTCTATGGAACTTTTCTCCCAGTAATTTTCCCACCAATGTTTGACATGGGGGATAGCCTTAAGGAGTGCGAAGGTGATCGTTTCCCTATTGGAGAAATTATGAACAAAGAAATAACCTTCTACCACATTTAACCATTTTTCTAAGGCATCTGCATCTACCTGTCCTTCAAATATGGGAATATCAAAATTAACATGTACCTTGAAGGCGAGGTGCCTCCAAAGTGGTTGCTTGATGAAGACGTGCCTATTTTTGTAGGCAGGCGTTGAAGGATGTGGGAAAAATTATCCATCATTTTGTCCCTCTGTCGCGTGAGAGCTTGCTCAAGAAACATATTAATAGAATCATCTGCTCTGTCGTTTTTATTTTCTTCTACCATGGAGGGTTTCTTGGGTGTGCGAGAGCGATTGTATTCAAGAGAGACAAGATTGATACCCAACTTGCTATACTCAGACCTCGTCGGGGACATGCACTGAAAAACGATCAAGAGCAGCCTACTCTGATACCACTAATCTAGATTATTTTCGACATGAAATGAGAGCAGAGATATAATAAAGAAATGTAAAAATATATCTCGAATATCCAACAATATAACATAAATGTATCAGAGATGCAACCATAAACACAAATATATAGTAATACACAATTTTCTATTAATGAGCGAAAATGTACAAAGACTGTAAAAATACAGAGTGAAAGACTCGCTAGAATGGTGGCAACTTATCTCTGAGAAGAGATGTGTCCACTACTCGCATTCCCAAGAAGATGATTTTACAATGAGGCTCCAAAGGCCTTTTTATCATAAATAAAATCCAAAACCCTAACCCCAGAAGATGAAAAGCCAACAGTTTTGTGGACCCTGTTTTGGGTAGTTTGGTGTATCAACTTCCCGGGGGTGTAACTTTGGCATATGATCTTCGTTTGGCGTGCACAATAGCTCGTTGGAAAGGTATCATAGAGTATATTCATTTTGGGGGCTCAATTACAACCTTTGGATATCATTGAGAAACTCGTTTCTGAAAAACCTTCATTTAGGCCCTCAAAATGGCCCCGGAAGTTATAAACTACTAAAAATAGTAAATTTCCAAAATTGTCAGAAAATTGTTTTGAGCAAGTTGGAAGAGGTGGGTGGCCAGAGATATCCACCTGAATCAATCCTCCTTCCTTACGAATAAATGGTATCCATTACATTGAGTTCTCGGGGGAGAGGGGAAAGCGATTGAATCTTGGTGTGTTGCTTGCCATGCTGGAGACATTGTGTTGTGGAAGGATATCATGAACCTATTGCTGGTGGGGTTGAATCTGTTTAACCAGTCGGGCTACATGATATGTATGGGTGCATAAGGAATATTTTCTCTTTGTTGCATTCTTGTTGACCTACTTCTATTGGATAGAAGGTGCTTGGGCCGAGGTTGTAGTGGTTGCAGTATCCTTTTGTTCATCTTTTGAAAAGATTGTGAAGAAGCTGAATTTTGTAGTACGAGATACTACCTTGCGACATTGTTTAGGTGGGACAGTAGTTCGAAATACCTCTGGTATCCTATAGAGATGACCTCCCAAAGTGACAATGACACTACGGGGTTGAGACTCATATATAGCATGGCACTTCCACATATATGTCTGGCCCAAGAGAACATCACAGACATCTAGCGGGGCAACATCACATAATACCTCATCCTTGAAGGGTTGGATGTCGTATGACAATCGACAATGTTGGCTGACACAAAGATCTCGTCCCTGGCGAAGCCACCCGATGCTGTATGGTTGCAGGAGTGGTGTTGTCGACAATTCCTACTATTTGATGACCTCTGTTGAGATTAGGTTATTCTAGCTTCTGCTATCACCAATAAAATGTAGCATGGTCCCCTCCACCCACATCTATGAATGAAAAATGTGCTCCCCCTCTTTAGGATATGTGGCTTCTTCTGGTTGAATTGTTGTGGTCGCGACAATAGCAGTAGGGTCTACGTTGATGATATGTCTTCTATTAATATTTTTTGAGTCAGATTCTAAATCAACATTCAGGTCCTTGTCTTTGATCTTTGCCACCAATGACTCTTTTGAGCGATATTCATCAGTGTTGTGCCAGGGGATTTTGTGGAAATCTCACCATTTTCCAGTGTCCTTCTTTGTCTTTCCGTGACCCTTCTTTTCCTGTGGATTGGACTAGTTTTCGGTAGACTGTTTGTTAGGGTCGTCTTGAACATACTTTCATTGTTGCGGATTTGCAGACCCGAACTCCCGTTTGTTCTGGTGCTTAAATTTCTTCTCGATTTTAACAACATATCGATAATAAGCGTTGAGTGATGAGATGTCCAAAAAATCCATTTTAGTTTGGATTTATCTATGATAAAGCCCCATGGTATTTAAGAAACACATGTCGTTTGAAGTCTTTGATACCTAGCTTGGTGCGCAAGGTATGGAAGGTATTGGTGAACTCTGGAACTACTTGGCCCCTCTCTTGACACAATGTGGCTGATCTCATGTACTGGTCCTCATAGTTTCCAATAAGATAATACTGTTCCTTTACCACATCCACAAAAAAAATCCCAAGTGGGATCGGCTCCATATATTCCAGACTCCTCTATGGAACTTTGCTACCAGTAAATTTCCCACCAATGTTTGACATGGGGGAGAGCCTTAAGGAGTGTGAAGGTGATATTTTCCCTATTTTTATAACCCTAATTTGCACCAAATATGCTTACCAAACATTAGGCTATCTCATGTTACATATTTTTCCAAGCCACTACTAAAACTTCTTAAAAACACCCTTTTTTGAAGGCATACGTGCCCTGCTCCACTACTGCACGCATGTATATGCTAGCTGACCCACTAAACCTGCGTATACCTACAAAAGAATGAAAAACAAAAAGTTGCATATGGAACTCACAGTTTCGGGTAAGTTACCTAAATCGTTTGACTTCCCATAGACGGTCACTCGACCAAATACCTAGCCTTTTCTAGCCTATAAAAGAAAAGGTAGGGGTCCCATTTGGAAGGAGAAAAATAAGAGTAAAGAAACTCTACCCGATTTTGCATTCCCCCTTGTCCCAACCTTTTGCAACCATTGTGTGAAGAGAAGCATATATGAAAGTAGTTGGAGTACAGTTGAAGAGGAGCCCGAGACAAGATTCGAGGAGCAGTGGTCGATCTCACTATTTTAAGGTATTCTTGTGAGATTAATAAAAGAAGTACTTTTCCCGTCCTGCCATATGAGGTGTTTAACGTGTAATATTGATTATATTTTGATAGAATCTCTAACCAATTAGTTCATAGATCAAATTCATGCTTGGAGTTATTTGTTTGTCTGTTTGTGAATGCAGGTTAGGTTTGGGAGGAAACTTGCAGTCAAGGAGAAACCGAAAGCGAAAGGGATCTACATCAAACGTGGAAGTCAAGGTATAGTGAATTGATCCTTTTATCCTTGTATTTACATATGAATAATGGGGTTTATGATTGGGATGATGGTAGAAAGTAGGAGACTTTAGGTCATTTCTGCATGCATTATGGAACCCTTAATGCTAGTCCATAGGGGGATTTCCCACCCACAACAAAATTGGCGACCATACTGGGGAGTCTCTAGGGTTTTTTGGGGATACTTTTTGGGTATTTTAGAATTGGTTTATTACCTTTTTTATGAGTTTTTGCAAGAGTCTGAGCTTGTAGGGATTCTGGTTTTCCATACCAGTACTCCCTGCATGATTGTTTGACTGTTTGATTTTCATTCAAGGAATTTACAAAGGTATACGCGGCCTACAGAAGCCCTGCCCACGTATACGCCCGCCTTACCTTTAGACAACCCGCATATATCCGCTGGGATGCTGAAGTGTCAGTTGCGTGCTTAAGTCCAAAACTTTTTTTAAGAGGCAACCATCCTCTTTCCTTGTCATAAGTGATCCTTCTCAGGGGTTTTCTGGATTTGATCATAGTCTCTGTGTTGTAGTCTATAGCATAAGAATAGACTCATATTAGCTTTGTTTGATCAAAAATTTCCTTGCATTCTCTTTGCCAAAGTTATTTTTCTGTCTTTGAGGGACTCTGGTTTTCGGTACTAGTGCTCCCTGCCTATTCTGGATTGTGTTTTTCACTTTTTTGAGCATTTACAGAGCTATAAGTGCCCTGCAGTAGTTCTTCACATGTGCATATGTGCTCTGACTTTGGACAACACGTGTATATATGCTAGCTTTTGTGGTGACAGTCGCATGTTTGTGTTGGGGAGACCTTTTGACAGAGAGAGGCAATCATCCTCATACCTGTCAGAAGCCAGTATTTTCAGGGGTCTTTTTGGCCTCTGCCTTGGTCTCTGTGATCACAGTTGGTAGCCTAGGTTTGACCATAGCATAGTTTTCTTTTCATCAAACAGATTTCTTAAATGTTTTGTAATAGAGTCTTAGACAAATCTGTGAGTCTCTTGAGATCATCCTTTTGAGGTTTGGTCAAGTGAATCCTTGCGATCCGCAATAGAGCCAGAAGTTCTTTTTGGTTTAGGTTTTGTCTTTACTTTATCTTTTTTGCTTGCTTTAGAAGAAAGAAAAGGAATCCGTTTTTCAATTTTAGTATTTTGAAGCATGTTGAAAATTTTCACTTCTTTGTTTGATTGAGTAGTTGGTTGCTTGCATTAATAATCAAGGAAAATTTTTTCTTTCATAAGTTCTTGGTTGTTTACTTAGGACAATAAGTATCTCGTAGTCGAGCAAAATTATGTTTTGAGTTTGTTGTTCAAAGATCTTAAAAAATAAAAATAGTTTGAAAAGTTGGTTAAATAATTAAAAAGTGCAAATCTGAATTTGTCAAGAAGAAGTAATTTTGTTTCCAGCTTTCTGTTTATCTTTTCTTTCATCTCTCAAAACATCACTAGTTTCAATTTCATAACCTTTGATTTAAGACAAACCATAAAAAAATAACGATTAATTAAAATCAACTAGACTTTACGTTTGTAGGGTCCATCAACTAGTCTAGGCTAGAGCCTTGATTTAGGTTGGAGAGGAAACTCTTCAAGGCTACAAAACATAAATAAGAGTATGTGCTAGGGAGTGTTAAAAGTCCACTATCATGAAAGTTACCCAGGACCCCCCTCTAACATAGGGGCTAAACATGAGGTCGCATGTGGAAAGGTAGTGGAGATAACCCCTCCAAAGCCGGACCAAGCGTAGTGGGGAACACATATAGAGGGCTTGTCTTGGGATTTCATTGATAGCATTTTCCACGGAGCTTCATGGGTCTCGAATCTGTTTGAGATCCTCAATTGTCTTATGGAACACTTTCTTTCGATACCCTTGACAGGTTTCGGGCTTGATACCCTGCTCCTTGCGGTCCACCCAATTGTCGACTGTACCTGCCTGGTGACTGTTCACACGTTGGCAACCTAGTTGCCTTTATTTTAGGGACTTACACAGGTGACTATGGGGATAGACCACAGTACCTAGGACAGACATCGGGCCACATTTTGCAGAGTATACCTGGAGGGTTCTTTCGTATTCGAGTTGCACTTGCACCAGTAAGTTTCTCTAGTGTTGGTTGTTGTAACTGTTCTTCCAACTAGTTTAGTGATTGCTTGTTTTATCTCATAGGGAATTTTTCTAGTGTGTGCTATTTTTGAACGAATAGAAATCCCTAGTGTGTATTTGATCTTCTCACACAGTGGAGGATCACGAGCTCTACCGATCACGAAGGCTTCTTGGCCTGCCACCAGTTACACTGGAGCCACCCCCACCACCGCTAAGGCGAAAGCTAGACCAACAAGGGTATTTTGAAGTGACCAGGTCATAGGAAACTATGCTCGGCCAATATCCAGAGGAGCTAACCATTTCAGACCTTGGAGTGGAAGCTCTTGGTCCATCTGAAACTCTGACCACTGATCTTTTGGTACCCATCATCGTACATATTTATCCTTACGAGCACCAGACAGTGTCACACGCAGCAATGGAAACAAATGCTGCCACTTCTTTCGGGAATTCTCCTATTCCCACTACAACTATCACCACAGGGGGTGTTCCACCTCCTAACCCACTATCACCATTCTGAGCCACCATGGTCTTGACTGCCTCTACCTCGAGAAGTGGTCTGATCCCATCTTTGGTGGCAGCCACTTCTCCTTTCACACAGAGTGCAACAAGCCCTCCGTTCTCATACAGGATGCCTAGCTCAGGTACAAGCCCTGTACTTTCCTACTCCACTTTACAGACTTTAGGTCTAGGGGCAGGGAGCTCTAATGCTCCTCTGCAAGGATCCATGGGGGGCACATCAAATTCCTTTAATGCTTTCCCTTATGGAGGAGGCCATATCCCTCCTTCATCCCCTTCATTCGGTGGTGCTCACCAGCATTCCGCCAAACCGAACACACACCATAGCTCGTTTGGAGTAGGGAGTCAAGGACTACCTTCTCATAGCATGTCGATAGGTTCGACACCATTTTATTTTTTTGGAGAATTTGGTAACAATGCTTTCTCGTTAGCTACTTTTCTGACCGGGGCCAATCCTAGTTATGGACAACCAAATCCTATGTAGGGTACTATTCATGCACAGGGGGCAAACCTAGGAATTCCTTCCGCACCAGGACCTTGGAATTCATGGTAGGGATCAATTCCCTTGTCAGGAATGTCGATCGGGGACAACCCCTTTCACAACCAATGGAACCCGGGGCAAGGCACATGACCTATGCCCATGGGATCGGCATGGGGAAACCCTTCCCCAAGTCCTTCGAATGCAATGCACACCCAACCACTGACGTCCTATTTTGGAAATCAACCGATGATGTCTACAAAAATGCATGATCCGTACGTTGGTCATGGCCATGGTTTTTACCAGAACCCTGGCCAACAACCCAACTTTTCCTGGCAACTTGGTGCCAGTCAAACTCTAGGCCCCTTTTTCCATGGTTATAACCAACAACCCAAACTACCTTTCTTGGAAACCTTGCATTTGCTAGACTTGAAAAAGTTGTTGAATTACCCTATCTGTCACAATCCGCATTGGCCCCCTATGCCGACGAAGTTGCCTTCGGACATACCAAAGTTTGAGGCCAAGCCTAATGAATATCCAGGAGATCATGTGACTACCTTTCACCTTTGGTGCTCGTCTAATTCGTTGAAAGATGACTCCGTACAATTGTGATTGTTTCAACACACTCTCATTGGGAGTGTTGCGAAATGGTACATTGAGCTCGGCCACTCAAGATACTCTTCCTTTGGAAAATTGGTAATGGCTTTCTTAAACCATTTCCAATTACCTGTGAGATACGACATCAACATAGAATTGCTGGTCAATTTTGAACAGACAAAATCGGACCATATCTCTGATCACATCCGGGAATGGAGACGCTGGAAGAGTTTGATTAAAGTGCCATTCCCACCAGCATTCCTACTTGAGTGGTTCCTTAAGTATTTGGTCCCACAGTTGTCCAAAGACATCGCAACGTCGGGAGTGTTTTTCAAAGAGGATGCAATCATGAGAGCTCAACAGCTTGAGCTGATTTATTCTTAGTCTGGTCTACTGTATGAAATCTTGTCGGATGTGCCATGATAAATACTTGATAAAACCAGAAAGAGAGCTTGACCACATGCCGATGGTATTGTTGGTTCATTACAAACAAAGCCTGCTGAACAACTGACAAAACAATTACAGTAACTGTCTGTACAACACACAACAACCAGCCAGACCACTGGTCCAGCTGTTCCCCCTACCCAAATGTCAGATGTACATAGTTTGCAATCGAAAAATCCAAAGGCCACCCAACAGCCTGATGGAAAGAAGAAACAATGTAAGAAGGGTAAGGGAGATAAGAAACCCACTAATAATGCTGGCAGGGGAAACATGGAAAAAAGGAAGTCGAAGTATCCATGTAACATGTGCGTGAAAGACCACCCAACTCACCAGTGCCCTCCGCTTGCGGAGGCCCAAAAGTTATTTTCACAGCAACAACCTGCTGTGTTAATAAACACATTTCAACATGGGAAAAATCTAACCCAAGCCTCTACAGGCGTGGAAGGGGGCAGTCAAGGACCCCCTTCGTCTTCAACAATCCTGCATCCGCGAATGTGTATATGATGAAAGTTGATGCCTATATATCAACTAGAGCACATGACTATAGCAAGCCAAGCACCTCTGAGAAAGGCAAAGAAGATAAAATCCCATCTCTTCCTCTCCAGATCGAGAAGGCGTTGGGAAAAACAATAACACACATCCAAAAAGGTGCGTTCAAGAAAGCTTCTCACAACCCAAATGCAAGGTCCGCCCAGAACTACTCTGTGGTGGAGGATTTGTCTCAAACCCCTTGTGTGATGTTTGCTTTGGAGGTCCTCCAAAGCTTTCCTTCCTAGAGAAAGGATCTATTAGCCTCTTTAGGATCTACCGAGACTTGTAATCTGGGTACTATCATGCTTAATACGACTGACTTAAAACCTCATCTCTCTTACCACATAGCATTCTAGATAGTAGTGGCTTACACCATGAAAAATTTTACTCGAAACATTTTCTGCATGGTGGTTGATGAGGGTGACTCAACATTCGTAATGTCTTTGGTGTGTTGGAAGGCCATTGGCTAGCCCACTTTGTCTTTGTCACCCACTCTTCTTACCGCTTTCGATGGTTGTTCGTTCTGACCACATGGTATCATCCCCTCTTTTCCCATGCAGTTAGGAGGGAAGACCGTGTGTGTCGAGGTTGAAGTGGTCGATGTGTCTCTCGACTACAATCTCTTGTTAGGATGGAGTTGGACCTATTCCATGCAAGCAGTGGTCGCTACAGTTTTCCGGGTCTTTTTTTTTCCACACGAGGGTCAGATCGTAACCATTGATCAATTGTCTTTCTCCCGTCCTGACCCTTCATTGGGGGCATCCGCGGTCTCAATGATTGATAACTCTCAACTCAGCATCGTCAACATAGGGGTTGGTTTGTGCCCACCTTTGATGGGTACTTTTGATTACCCGCCTTTGCAAGGTGATGTTAAGTTCATATCAGAACACCATAAGGTTGAGATTTTCCAAGTTTCGTCGTTTTGCACGACTTACTTCAACGATCCATGGATTCTTCCTTCCCCATTGGCCACAATGGAAGGGATAGGGCACCATGGTATTTCCATGCCCTTGTCCGCAGCAGAAGTGGCATACTCTTTAGTCCATCAAGCTTCCGCCGACCTCGATATGACTCCCACACAAGAGTTAGAACTGATTCTAGAGCCTATTTGGGCTCAAGGTTCCCTCGCTGATATAGATTATTTAGACTTAGTCTTGCCTTCAAACGAAGCGATCATTGAAGCCATGACTAGTATGGACAAACCCTGGGATGATCTCCATCACAGATCTTATTTCCTCTAAGAGTTAAGAAGAATTGAACCAGGGGAATTCACTTTGACTATGACTAGAGATAGGTCTTGTCCTATAAACCCCTTAGATAAGCATGCAGTTTATGCCTACAATAATATGGAAACCATTGCTGAAACTATACCTATTAATATATCCAGAACCCTTGGCATCATGAAGAATGTTTTCGTCGGAGCTGACTACTCCCCCGAAGAGATTCAAATCTACACAGATTTATTTAAGGAATTCTGTGACGCTTTTTCTTGGTCTTACGAGGAAATGCTAGACATTGATCCAAAAATTGTTGAACATGAAATCGTGACTTATCCTGACACTAAGCCGGTCATGCAAAAACTTCATCCAGTTAATCTTAAGAAAGCAACAACTATTAAGGTTGAAGTAGAAAAACTTCTCAAAGCAGGTTTTATCTACCCTGTCCGTTTGACCCAATGGGTGTCAAATCCTGTGCCGGTCGACAAAAAAAGGGTATGATTTGCATATGTACAGACTTCCATGATTTGAAAAAAACCTGTACAAAAGATAATTTTCCCACACCATTTATTGACCAGATAGTCGATGAATTCCCAGGTTGTGAGGCCTTTTCTTTCATGCATGGTTTCTTGGGATACAATCAGATACAAATTAAACCCAAAGACCAACACAAAACAACTTTCATTTGTCCATGGGGTACATTTGCTTATCGTAAGATGCCTTTTGGTCTGAAAAATGCTGGTGCTACTTTTCAGCGGGCCATCTCTTTTTCTTTCCACAAACTCAAACATATCGTCGAGGCCTACCTAGATGATTTAGCATCATGATCTTGTAAGAGAAATGATAATCCCACACACCTCTGACTTATCTTTGAGTGATGTCGCTACTTCCCGATTCGCTTGAATCCCCAAAAATGCAGTTTTTGCGTGATGTTGGGTCGTTTGCTAGGTTTCATAGTTTCGACAACTGGGATCATGGTCGATCCTCTCAAGGTTGAGGCAATAGTTCAGTTGCCTCCCCTGCGTACCATCCTTCAACTTCATAGTTTACAGGGAAAAACAAACTTTTTGTGGCGTTTCATCGCAAACTATGCTGAGATCACCAAGGGTTTTATGCATTTACTGAAGAAGGACATTCCTTTTCATTGGGATGAATCCACTCAACACTCTTTCGTAGTGTTGAAACACGCCCTCATGACTGCCCCTCTGCTTCGGCCACCCAATTATAACAAAGATTTCTTATTGTACTTGGCTATGGCAGAGTCAACCATTGGTATGGTCTTAGTTCAGGAGGATGATTTTCTCTCAGAATATGTGATTTATTACCTGAGTCGAGGCCTGGTTGGAACATAACTCAATTATTCCCACATTGAAAAACTTGTGTTGGCAACAATTCATGATGTCCAATGTTTTCGTCATTATATCTTGTTTCGCAAGACCACCATCATTGCCATTGTGAATCCGTTTCAATATGTGTTGACATAACGGGTAATTGGCGGAAAGATCAGTAGATGGATAGTTGTCCTCCAAGAATCAGTAGATCCGTTTCAAGATTTTGTTTCAGCAAAATCCAAAAATTCATTGGTTTTTGCGGAACTCATTTCGGAACTTCTGGTCGAGTCAGGTGATGTTATGCCCGAAGATTCGCCTATTCAAGGATACATGTTTTTTATTGCATCTTTGAACCCCTGGTGTGGAGATATACTTGTCTATCTCTAGACTTTGAAGTGCCCCGCCTCTGCTTCTCATGACGAGCATTGCCTTATACGCCATCAGGCTAAGAACTATCTCATACTCAAAGATACGTTGTATTGTCGAGGTGTAGATTGCATCCTTTGTCGGTGCCTCAGTCATGAAGAAGTGAAGATCGTACTTAACGATTGCCACACTGGAGCATGTGGTGGTCATTTGTTTGGGTTGGCAATAGCCCAAAATATTTTACGAGCCAATTACTTCTGGCCAACATTAATCAAAGATTGTATCGAATAAGTCAAGAAGTGCCACCCATGTCAGATCTTCTCTTGGAAGATGAGGTCACACCCCGCTCCCATGTTTCCCATTATCACTGTTGGTCCCTTCACCAAGTGGGGGATTGATTACACTACATGCAACCCTCTTTTAGCAAGGGGGCACCGTTATATCATCTTAGCCGTAGAATACTTCATGAAGTGGGTCAAAGCTATGCCAATGTTCAAGGATGATGGAGAGACTGCAACTCTCCTTTTTTTCAACCAGATAATATGGCTCAAACCCCCAACCCTCAGTCTGAGATCTGTACAGGATTGTTCTAATTTTCCTCTTAGTCGAATTGAATCTTCAATTTCCCTACTGGAAATTCTCAACACACAGAAGAGTGTATCCACAGGTCCTTCCTGAAAAACCCACCCTGTCCAACTTAACTCTAGGCGCGAGCCTTACACTTCCATACGACCATGACCTGGTTCTTGAGCAAGTGTCTTTCGCAACTTGCTTGTTCGCGGGTCGAAGACCCTCAAATTTTCTTCACCAAATGCTGATACCCGAGATGACGATATGGGTGTACCTCCCTTCTCGTTAGTGATTCTTCAAGTGACCGCCGACTATAGCCTAACTCTAGTGCCTCTCGCAACTCACAACTTCGCGAGTTGGTTTGTTGATTCTTTGTGCTCCTTTCGTATGAGAACCTGAAGCACGAGAAGTCAAAAGGGTGTCAACTCCCTCCAAGGTGATGAGTGTCCACTTGTCAACCACATGGTCCCCACTTGATGGATGCGCCACGTGTTCACCTTAGACCTCGGCCCTCAGCCCTTCATGACTTCTGCAGTTGAAACTGATTCCTTCCAACCTCTGAAACCCCGATACACGATATAGCGAAGAGGTTCTGATCCAACGGTCGTTCCTACTTCTCGCTACTTGGGAGTTCACACAACCAAAGGATTTTTTCTGCCCTTCGAACTCACAAACCCTGAGTTTGAAAGAATGATCCAACGGTCAAAAGTATTCGTTGATTCTTGACACTAGAGTGGTGGGTTCATCCAACTCCTAACCACCCTGCAACTTTACTGGATCCTATGGTCCCCGCAACTTCGTGAGTTCTCCATGGAGAATTCTGACCATTTGATTCCTTCATATGAATCTTTGGTCCAAATTGACTCGGCATTCTTTCTTTGGTACTTAACTTCTGCACGATGATTTTTCTTCCTATCTTCCTTTGAAGTTTTTCGATCTCCATTTCCCTTTGAAGTGTTCAAAGGTGTTACCCCTCCTGAGCTTTCACTTCCAACTCAAGGCTTCCAAAAGGAATTCTGCTCACACTCCTTGCGGAAACCTTTCAAATAACCTCTGGTTATTTGAGTCCTCGACTCTGTGAACTCTTTGCAACAACAGTCCTTCAATCCTTTCCTTAGTTGATAATTCCTAAGACTTCCAACAGCCTGCACACTCCTTGCACAACTATGTGCTTTACCTGCACTTCAGCTCATATGAGAATAATGGTATCCCTCATGAGATTTCTGAGATAAAACTCAGAACCCTTGTCAATGCACACCTTGCAGTTGTTTCATTTCACTCCTTGCACATAACTCTCTTAGGAAGAGAAACAATTGAAACTCATTCTTCTCTCTCAGACTTCATACATTCAACATGAAATCATACATTCAACATAGAATAACAAAAAAGGCATAACAGAGAGAATAAAACAACTGTAAGCATACCATTCAACATATGTAAACAAAAAACATCATAACACCATGAAATCTGAGTCAAAGCTTCATATATTAACTCAAATACTCTTGTACATGGGTTCTTCTCTACAACTCTCTGCTACAGCTCTTTTCTTATGTTCTATGCTAATGATACAATAATACAAGGGTGAGGGTGTCTATATCCATTTTCCCTCCTACTCTCTAAACTGTCTAATCTATTAAATCAAATCTACCAACTTTCATTAAATAGACTTAATGTCTATTACGTCCGGAAGATGAGAGTAATCTCTCCAGATATGTTCCTATCTTCAAAACATAAATGCAAGTACACTCCTCCTAACTATTACATTAATATCTTCTCATTGATTTTTCAAAAACATTTCTAAATGTGTAAAATGTGTGTTGTGCTTTCCAACTGTCTTCTGCCCTCATGCTCACTTGGATGACTACCTACAATGCTCCTGCATCATAATAGCAAGGTTCGATGTCCCGAGAGAGATTGTAACTGACCATGGCAGTCACTTTCAAAACCAAATGATGACCGAGTTAACATCAAATCTTGGGTTGTAGCGAGAACATTCGTCACCCTACTACCCACAAGAAAATGGTCAGGTGGAAGATGTCAATAAATATCTTAAGACCATCCTACAGTGAACGATCAATTTAGCCAAGTCAAATTGGCATTTGATGTTATACTTGACATTATGGGCTTACCGAATGTCTGTTAAGACTGCAACCAATTTCTCACCTTTTCAACTCATTTATGGGCTGGAAGTAGTCTTGCCTATAGAGTTCCAGATCACGTCTCTAAAATTGGGAGTACAATTATTGCTAGACACTTCAACACTTGAAGAGAATTTATTATACCTAGAGCAGCTCAATGAGTAGCGTCGTGATGCGGCCTTGGCCAATGAAGCTCACAAACAAAAAGTCAAGTGTCAGTATGATCGGTCTGTTCGTCCTCAGATTTTCTCTGAAGGTGACCTTGTTCTGGTCTATGACCAAGATAAGGACCCCTTGGGGGAAAGCAATTTTAAACTCATGTGGTTTAGACCTTTCATCATAAAAGAGGTTCTAAAGAAGGGTGCTTATCATCTGGTAGACTTTGAGGGAAATTCCTTGGCGGAGCCTAGAAATGGGCTCTACCTCAAGAATTATTACTCATAGGTAGGTCACCTGGGGTAACTTTTTGTAACATATGCATAGTTCCTATACATTTGCGTTTTTTGTTTTTACCTTTTTAGTTTTGTGGATGTGTCATTTTGATGTCATCTTTTTCACTGTGGCAGATGTCAAGTGAATCAAAGGTGTTTGTTGGGTTTGCGGATGACGCTAGCTGACATACTCGGAGGCTTGCTTCCACAGCTTGGGTAATTTATGAACCCAAGGCCAGTTGATATTTTCATGAGGTATCTGTTTAGGTAATACCAAAAACAATGTCGCCGAATACAGTGCAGTTTTAGAGTTTCTTCGTGATGCTTCGTCACATGGTATCTCTTGCCTCTGAGTATATTTAGATGCTCAGCTAGTTGTGTCACAGTTAAATGGAGTTTACCGCATTTACGATCCTACTCTACACTGACGGTTCCTTAGGGTACGTCTCTTAGAACAAAGCTTTGATTACATTACGTATATCCATGTTCCTAGGAGATTGAATCAAGTTACAGATGCCCTAGTTAATCATGTACTAGATTGGCATATTGCACACATGTAAATAAAAGTACACACACGCACATGTAAAATACATTTATGAAATAGATGTAGTCCATAAACACATAAAAAGACATAAAAATCCATATATAATATCAAAAATATCAGAGTACATGGGTGGGCACAAGCGCCTCAAAAATACGTCCAGTAAAGCATCACGGGGCTTATGCCCTCAAAAATATACAAATAGTGCCCTCGACACATGAGAAGTCTAGCCTAAATAATGACGGGGCCTATTGGCCCTGTTATAATGATCAATGACATTTTCCAAATGCCAAAAAAGCTAGACCCACGTCCGTGGTGCCCCCACTACATGAGGCTGCATAGATGGTGGCAGATCCTCGATCTCTACAATGGGAACTGTGCGAGTGAGTGAGGTAAAGTTATACTCTACTAATCTCAAAACTCTCTCAACCTCACCAACTGGAGGCCCCCCTATTGCTACTGGTCCGCCGGCTGCGACCGGTGCGACCTCTGGTCGAGGACGTATCCCATTCCTCGCAAAGTCTGCTAGACACACCGATCCTACATCTGCACACAAAAGATAAATATCTGTCATATACTTTGGCATACAAAAAAAATGATATATATAAAAACAACATAAAAATTAAATAAATTTGAAAAATAAACTTACCTAGCTCTCCTCATACCACTCTGGGAGGTACGCCCATGTCAGGGTCCCTTGAAAAGTCGATTCTGGCATAAGGATAGTCCTCTATCACCGAAATCTGTCGAGACCACCAATCAAAAAACTTGTCGTCAAAGGCCTCAATGGTCCTCCCTCTCCCCTATCGTGGAAACAACACCACCCATCTGTTTATTGATGGAGAAGAGGCTATGTGCCCTCGTACTGTGTCACTCGGGCTAAGACTCGGTACTCTTGAAGAAGAATAAAGCACAAAGAATAGTACCAAACCCAAAGTTTATGTGCCTCTGTATCTGACACTCTGTCAACTTCCTTTTCATGCAGTCTAATAACATGGTAGTCCAGTCAAAAACTTGTTCATTTAAGCATTGAACTACACAATTCATGTGCGCCCGGGAAGCCTGATGCAAAGCTGCGAATCCTATAATCCGCCCAATAAGAAAAACTATCACTTTTAGTGATAGGTCTGAGATCTTGTTTATTGGCACCTGAGTGCCCATCTTGTTTGTACCGACTTCACAATGGAGTCCAATCAACTCCGCTATATTGTGTGTCCCTAAGGGAAAAGCACGGAAATTCACTGGTTCCCCTCTCCTTGAGAGGACAGTCAGAAAGTATATATCCTCAGTCATTGGAGTCAACGAATGTCCCTCAAGCATGAAGGCCTCTGCGTCAGGATGCTAATAATCAACCAAGGCGTTCAACAACCTAGGTTGTGCCTGCATGAAAGGACACTGGAAGAACTTTAACAAACCACATTGCGCCAATGCAGAGGTAGCATCAGGGTCCTCACCGACCATAAAATCAACATACTGCAATTGACAAGTCCAGGGAGGGATTAGCCCTTGCATTTTTTAAATTTTTTCTATGTTAGGGGGTATATGCGTGTTGTAATGTAGACAGTTGCGTATGCCCATGTGCAATATTTTCTCTACACGCTGGCATACATTGGTTGTCCTAGGACAACCCGTGTATACATAGGTCCGACCATTTTAATGGTCAGCGCCCCCCCAAAAAACAAAAAGAAAGGCTTAAATGAAGAATGGATATGCAAGGGGGGTTAGTATGTACTTACTTGGTCCAATCGAAAGTTCATTCCGTCCACTGAAGCTCCCATAATCAACTCTTCTGTCAAAGGGGTGTTTTTGGCTCCACAGTCAACTTCTCAATTAACAATGGTGATAATGAGTTACCAGCGTCTATTTATAGACATTTTGGCCCCTTTTTTATCATTTTTTTGACCTTTTTTGTCATCTTTTCTAAATTGAAAATCATTTAGTATGGTTCAAGAGTTTTCTATGGATTGTTACGATAAGTGTTACTTTGTCTATTTGGAAACTTTTTGGAGATTTGGTTCATTTAAAAGGTCCTTTGGTAAAGAGTCATTTTTCCAACTTGGTGCATTTAAGTTAGGATTCCACCTCCACTTTCTGCATCTTGTTGTCTTTTCCACTTTTCCATAGGATCGATCCCACCGAGTTGCGACACAGAACCATGACTGCTACTTTAGAAGTGTCGTAATTTGGTGGTAGAACTTACCTTAACATGGATGCCCTAGGTAGATCCTGGTTGCATTTTGGTGTCCATGCCATCACTAATAACTATAGGCTCGGGAGTCCTTTTTAGTTTGATCCTGATTATGAGTTTGAGCCTCGTTTGCATGATGCATTATCACTCTTGAACTCACCCTCCGGACTCCCAAAACACAATGGGTCTTCTTTTAATCCCTTTTTAGACCCTCTAAACATGAAAAGATTGTGGAGCGATCTTGTGGCCTTTCACGCTTGCTAAACTAAAATTTGAAGTCACGTCTATCTGGCAGTAGTTTACCCCTTTTTTGGTCCAGATGGTCAACTGTATGAACAAAGGTGTACTCTAGGGGATTCGGTTCTCTAGAAGAGTATTCTCAGGTATAATTTTAATCCTTTTTCGGGCTCGAGGGACTAAATTTACGAAAAAGAAACCCCCACGGAGTCCATAGTTAAGCTCTTTTCAGACTCCCTAAAATTGAAAAGATCGTCAAGTGACCTTATTCTTTCACACTCATTAAATGGTCCAAAAGAACATTCTTGACGGAGTCCATAGTTAAGATTTTTTTAGACTCCTTAAAAATGAAAAAATTACCGAGTGATCTTGTCTTTATCACACTCATTAAAATGGTTTTGAATAGATGTCTGGTCGGTGCTGGTTTACCCCTTTTTTGAACCAACTAGACTATCTTCGAAAAAAGTACCCCAATAGAGTCTACTTTTACATTTTTTTAGCCTCTCTACAAATGAAAAAACGTTGAGCTTACCTTCTCTGGGATCATTAAAATTACATTGAAGGACATTATCATTGTGTCTTGTTAACCGCATTTTCATTCCCATGTCTTTCGCCTAATGCCGACTCCATTTTCTCTCAACTAAACCATATGAAGCAAGCCTTATAATGCAAGCCTTGTAGCACTTTGCCTTTGCGTCTTGACACCTTGATCCCTGGAGGGATTTTTCCAGGTATGTCTCCTTGTTCTGAACATCAGACTGGTCCTTGCGCCTAGAGCTAGTATGTTTGCGACACTCGTTCCTCCTTTGTAACGTAGCATTCTTTTATTCTTTTTGCCAAAACTATTGAAAAAAGACAAAGAAAAAAAAATATCAAATATACGCCAAAAAGAGGAAGGGAAAAGTATTTTATTTTTATTGGAAGCACAATGAGTGGCCCTTGGACAAAGCAAATCCTTCTGTTTGTTCATCAAGCTATAGGATTTAATATGACCTTAGGAATTTGTTCTCGCTACATAGAGTTTTGTCCTCCTCCATTTGGTTATTCTTCCAAACATTTGGAGAGTTTGTGTTGCCTCCTGCATCGTGAACTTATGTCAATGCCATGCTGCCTGAGTCTCATCATTTGTCATGCTATTTTCTAAGGGAAGTTTTTACCAAGCTTGAGTTGGCCCTTCTGTAGTTTGTCTCTTGCCCACATGCCCGACCATCCTGAAAGCCCAATCAAGTCTTTGTTCGAAATCAATGAAGCCCTCAATCTGATCATCAAGATCCACTAGTCCATGCCCAACAAGCCGTCGAAGACCTCTGGGTAGTGAAGTCATACACTCATATTACACTCCTACCTGAGTTGTGAAGATTTTGAAGTGTTTCTTGAGCTCTGAAGACCTCATCTCCAGCCATAAGGCCTTACAAAACTTCTAGAAGATGGATACTATGCCTGTATATCTTTTTAATTTCGAGATGTAGATCCCCTGTGTATTGCTCGTGGCTACACTTTATATAGTTATATGACATGGATCTGCAGTGTATTTGATTGGCAGCCATGATTTTATTTCATCTCGAGCAAGGGCATGCCCGCTTCTGTGAGACAATTTTTATTTTGCAGATGGCACCTCCCGAACTCTGGTCCCTGGGCTCACTTGTTCTGTATGATTGGTGAAGATTGATAATGTATTTCAACCATCATATGCTCTTCTAAACTCACACATTAGGGGGAATCTGTTATAACCCTAATTTGCACCAGATATGCTTACCAGGCATCAGACCATCTCATGTTACATCTTTTTCCAAGCCACTACTAAAACAACTTCTTAAAAACACCCTTTTTTGAAGGCATACATGCCCTGCTCCACTACTGCACATGTGTATATGCTATTTGACCCACTACAACATGCATATACCTACAAAAACATGAAAAATGTAAAGTTGCAGATGAAACTCACAGTTTTGGGTAAGTTACCTAAATTTTTTGACTGCCCATAGCCGATCACTCAACCAAATGCCTAGCCTTTTCTAGCCTATAAAATAAAAGGTTGGGGTCCCATTTGGAAGGAGAAAAATAAGAGTAAAGAAACTCTACCCGATTTTGCATTCCCCCTAGTCCCAACCTTTTGCAACCATTGTGTGAAGAGAAGCATATATGAAATCAGTTGGAGTACAGTTGAAGAGGATCCCATGACCATATTCGAGGAGTAGTGGCCAATATCACTATTGTAAGGTATTCTTGTGAGATTAATAAAAGAAGTACTTTTCCCGTCCCACCATATGAGGTGTTTAACGTGTAATCTTGATTATATTTTGATAGAATCTCTAACCCATTAGTTCATAGATCAAATTCATGCTTGGAGTTATTATTTTGTCTGTTTGTGAATGTAGGTCAACTTTAGGAGGAAACTTGCAGTCAAGGAGAAACCGAAAGCGAAAGGGATCTACATCAAATGTGGAAGTCAAGGTATAGTAAATTGATCATTTTATCCTTGTATTTACATATGAATAATGGGGTTTATGATTGGGATGATGGTAGAAAGTAGGATAATTTAAGTCATTTCTACATGCATTATAGAACCCTTAATTCTAGTCCGTAGGGGGATTTCCCACCCACAACACCTGTCAGAGAAATTATGAATAGAGAAATAACCTTCTAGCAGATTTAACCATTTTTCTAAGACATCTTCATCTGTCTGACCTTCAAATATGGGAATATCAAAATTAACTTGTACCTTGAAAGGTGAGGTGCTTCCAAAGTGGTCTCTTTATGAATATGTGTCTATTGTTGTCGGCAGACATTGAAGGATGTGGGAACAATTCTCCATCATTTCGTCCCTATGTCGCGTGAGAGCTTGCTCAAGCAATAGATTAATAGAATATTCTGCTCTGTCATTTTTATTTTCTTCTACCATGGAGGGTTTATTGGGCATGCGAGAGAAATTGGATTCAAGAGAGACAATCTCGATATCCAACTTTCTATACTCAGACCTCGTCAGGGACATGCACTGAAAAATGATCAAGAGCAACCTACTCTAATACCACTGATCTGGATTATTTTTGGCACGAAATGAGAGAAGAGATATAATAAATAAATGTACAAATATATCTCAAATATCCAATAATATAACAAAAATGTATCAGATATGCAACCATAAACACAGAGATATAGTAATATGCAATTTTCTATTAATGAGTGAAAAAGTACAAAGACTGTAAAAATAGACTCGCTAGAATGGTGGCAGTTTATCTCTGAGAAGAGATGTGTCTGCTACTCACATTCTCAAGAATATGATTTTAAAATGAGGCTCCAAAGGATTTTTTATCATAAATAAAATCCAAACCCTAACCCCGAAATATGAAAATCCAACAGTTTTATGGACCTCGTTTTGGTTAGTTTGGTGTATCAAGTTCCTCGGGGCATAACTTTGGCATACAATCTTCGTTTGGGGTGCAATATAGATCATTGGAAAGGTATCATAGAGGCGATTCATTTAGGGGGCTCAATTAGAGCCTTTGGATATGATTGAGAATCTCTATCCCGGAAAACATTCATTTAGGCCCTCAAAATGGCCCCAGAAGTTAAAAACTGCTAAAAATAGTAAATTGCCAAAATTGACAGAAAATTGTTTTGATCCAGTTGGAAGAGGTGGGTGGACACCCATATCTACCTAGAGAGGGGAAAGCAATTGAATCTTGGTGCATTTCTTTCCTTTCTAGATATGTTGCATTGTGGAAGGTTGTCATGAACATGTTGTTGGCGGTGTTGAATTTGTTCAACCACTCAGGCTACATGAGATGTATGGGTGCAGAAGGAATCTTTGTTCTTTGTTGCATTCTTGTAGACCTTCTTCTTTTGGATAGAAGGTGCTTGGGTTGAGGCTGTAGTGGTTGCAGTATCCTTCTGTTCACCTTTTGAACAGATTATGAAGAAGCTGAATTTTGTAGTATGAGATACTACCTTGCGACAATGTTTAGGTGGGATAGTAGTTGGAACTACCTCTGGTATCCTGTAGATATGAACCCCTAGAGTAAAAATGAAACTACGGGATCGAGGCTCATAGATATCATGGTGCTTCCATATATATGGCTGGCCCAAGAGAACATCATAGACATCCAGTGGGGCAACATCAAATAATACCTCAGCCTTGAAGGGTTCGATGCCATATGACAATCGACAATGTTGGCTGACACAAAGATCTCATCCCTGGTGAATCCACCCAATGTTGTATGGTTACGGGTGTGGTGTTGTCGACAATCCCAACTATTTGACAACCTATGATGGTGAGGTTCTTCTAGCTTCTTCTATCAACAATAAAATGCAGCGGGGTCCCCTTCACCCACATCTGTGAATTAAAAAGGCGCTCCCCCTCTTCAGGATATGTGGGTTCTTCTAGTTGAGTTGTTGCGGTCATGAAAACTACAGTGGGGTTTGCATCGATGATTTGTCTTCTATCAATATTTTCTGAATCAGATTTTGAATCAGGGTTTGACTCCTTGTGTTTGATATTGGCCACCAATGACTCTTTTGAGCAACATTCATCGATGTTGTGCTAGGGGATTTTGTGGAAATCTCACCATTTTTTGGTGTCCTTCTTCGTCTTTCCGTGACCCTTCTTTTCATGTGGCTTGGACTAGTTTTCGGGAGACTGTTTGTTAGGGCCATCTTGATCATACTTTGGTTGTTGTGGATTTACAGACCCAAACTCCCATTTGTTCTGGTTCTTAAATTTCTGCTCGATTTAACAACATATCGATAGCAACACTGAGTGATGAGATGTCCAGAAAATCCATTTCAGTTTGGATGTATCTGTGTAGAGCCCCACGGTATTTTAGAACCAAATATCGTTCAAAGTCTTTGATACCTAGCTTGGTGCGCAAGGTATGGAAGTTATTGGTGAACTCCGTAACTTCTTGGCCCCTCTCTTTCCACAGTGTGGTCCATCTCATGTATTAGTCCTCATAGTTTCCAACAATATAATACTGTTCTTTTACCACATCCAAAAAAAAATCCCAAGTGGGCTCGGGCCCATATATTCCAGACTCCTCTGCGGAACTTTTCTACCAGTAAGTTTCCCACCAATTTTTGACATGGGGGAGAGCCTTAAGGAGTGTGAAGGTGGTCTTTTTGCTGTCGGAGAAATTATGAACAGAGAAATAACCTTCTAGCAAATTTAATCATTTTTCTAAGGCATCTGCATCTATCTGTCCTTCAAATATGGGAATATCAAAATTAACTTGTACCTTGAAAGGCGAGGTGCATCCAAAGTGGTCACTTGATGAATATGTGGCTATTGTTGTCGGTAGGCATTGAAGGATGTTGGAAAAATTATCCATCATTTCGTTCCTCTGTCATGTGAGAGTTTGCTCAAGCAACATATTAATAGAATCATTTGCTCTGTTGCTTTTATTTTCTTCTGCCATGGAGGGTTTCTTTGGCATGTGAGAGAAATTATCTTCAAGAGAGACAAGATCGACACCCAACTTGTTATACTCAGACCTCGTCGGGGACATGCACTAAAAAACAATCAAGAGCAACCTGCAATGATACCTCTGATCCAGATTATTTTCGGCACAAAATGAGAGCGAAGATATAATAAATAAATGTATAGAGATATATCGAATATACAATAATATAAAATAAATGTATCAAAGATGCAACCACAAACACAGAGATACAATAATACAATTTTTTCTATTAATGAGTGAAAATGTACAAAGACTGTAAAAATACAGAGTGAAAGACTCGCTAGAATGGTGACAACTTATCTCTGAGAAGAGATGTGTCCGCTACTCGCATTCCTAAAAAGATGATTTTACAATGAGGCTGCAAAGGCCTTTTTATCATAAAGAAAATCCAAAACCCTAACCCTGGAAGATGAAAAGCCAACAGTTTTGTGGACCCCGTTTTGGGTAGTTTGGTGTATCAACTTCCCGAGGGCATAACTTTGGCATAGGATCTCTGTTTGGGGCACACGATAGCTCGTTTAAAAGGTATCATTGAGGAGACTCATTTTGGGGGCTTAGGAAAAGCCTTTGGTTATTATAGAGAAGGTAAATCACAAAAAAACTTCATTTAGGCCCTCAAAATGGCCTCGGAAGTTAAAACTTCTAAAAATAGTAAATTGCCAAAATTGTCAGAAAATTGTTTTGAGCCAGTTGGAAGAGGTGGGTGGTCACTGATATCCACCTGAATTATTCCTCCATCCTTAGGAATAAATGGTATTCATTGCATTGAGTTCATGTGGGAGAGGGGTAAATGATTAAATATTGGTGCATTTCTTGCCTTGCTAGAGACGTTGCGATGTGGAAGGTTGTCATGAACCTGTTATTGGCAGGGTTGAATCTTTTCAAATAGTTGGTATACATGAGATGTCTATGTGAAGAAGGAATATTTGTGCTTTGATGCATTCTTATTGACCTGGTTCTGTTGGATAGAATGTTCTTGGGCCGAGGCTGTAGTTGTTGCAGTATTCTTCTGTTCACCTTTTGAACAGATTGTGAAGAAGCTAAATTTTGTAGTATGCGATACTACCTTGCGACATTGTTTAGATGGGAAAATAGTTGTAACTACCTCTGGTATCCTATAGAGATGACCCCCCAAAGTAACAATGACACTACGGGGTCGAGAATCATAGATATCATGGCACTTCCACATATATGTCTGGCCCAAGAGAAAATCACAAACATCCAATGGGGCAACATCACATAATACCTCACCCTTGAAGAGTTCGATTCCATATGACAATCGACAATGCTGGCTGACACGAAGATATCGTCCCTAGCGAAGCCACCTGATGTTGTATGGTTGCATGTGTGGTGTTGTCGATAATACAACTGTTGGATGACCTCTGCCGAGATGAGGTTCTTCTGGCTTCCGCTATCAACAATAAAATGCAGCGGGGTCCCCTTCACCCAGATCTGTGAATGAAAAAGGTGTTCCCCCTCTTCAGGACATGTGAGTTCTTCTGGTTGAATTGTTGCGGTCGCGACAATTGAAGTAGGGTCTGCGTCAATGATATGTCTTCTATCAATATTTTCTGAATCAGATTTTGAATCAGGGTTTAGCTCCTTGTCTTTGACCTCGGCCACCATTGACTATTTTTAGTGAAATTCATCGGTGTTGTGCCAGGGGATTTTGTGGAAATATTACCATTTTCTAGTGTCCTTCTTCGTCTTTTTGTGACCCTTCTTTTCCTGTGGCTTGGAATGGTTTTCGGGAGACTGTTTGTTAGGGTCATCTTGATCATACTTTGGTTGTTGTGGATTTGCAGACCTGAACTCCTGTTTGTTTTGGTGCGCTTAAATGTTTTCTCAATTTTAACATCATATCGATAAGCAACACCGAGTGATGATATGTACAGAAAATCCATTTCTGTTTGGATGTATCTATGTAGAGCCCCATAATATTTCAGAACCAAATGTCTTTCAGAGTCTTTGATACCTATCTTGGTGCACAAGGTATGGAAGGTATTGGTGAACTTTGGAACTTCTTGGCCCCTCTCTTTCCGCAGTGTGGTCCATCTCATGTATTGGTTCTCATCATTTCCAACAAGATAATACTGTTCCTTTACCACATCCACAAAACAATCCCAAGTGGCCTCGACCCCATATATTCCAGACTCCTCTATGGAAATTTGCTACTAGTAAGTTTCCCACCAATGTTTGACATGGGGGAGAGCCTTAAGGAGTGTGAAGGTGATATTTTCCCCGTCGGAGAAATTATGAATAAAGAAATAACCTTCTAGCAGATTTAACCATTTTTCTAAGGCATCTACATCTATCTGTCCTTCAAATATGGGAATATCAAAATCAACTTGTACCTTTAAATGTGAGTTTCTTCCAAAGTGGCTTATTGATGAAGATGTGTTTGTTGTTGTCAGTAGGCGTTGAAGGATGTGGGGAAATTTCTCCACCATTTCGTCTCTCTGTCGCGTGAGGGCTTGCTCAAGAAACAGATTAATAGAATCGCCTACTCTATAGTTTTTATTTTCTTTTGCCATGGAGGGTTTCTTGGGTGTATGAGAGTGATTGTATTCAATATATACAAGATCGAGACCCAACTTTCTATACTCATACCTCGTCGGGGACATGCACTGAAAAACGATCAAGAGAAGCCTGCTCTAATACCACTGATCCGGATTATTTTCGGCACGAAATGAGAGTGGAGATATAATAAATAAATGTATAGAGATATATTGAATATCCAATAATATAACATAAATGTATCATAGATTCAAACATAAACACAGAGATATAGTAATACACAATTTTCTATTAATGAGCGAAAATGTACAAAGATTGTAAAAATACAGAGTGAAAGACTCACTAGAATGGTGGCAACTTATCTCTTAGAAGAGATGTGGCTGCTACTCGCATTCCCAAGAAGATGATTTTAAAATGAGGCTCCAAAGGATTTTTTTATCATAAATAAAATCCAAAACCCTAACCCTAGAAGATGAAAAACCAATAGTTTTGTGGACCCTGTTTTGGGTCGCTTGGTGTATCAACTTCCCGAGGGCATAACTTTGGCATACGATCTCTGTTTGGGGTGCACAATAGCTAGTTGGAAAGGTATCGTCGAGGAGATTCATTTTGGGGGCTCAAACAAAGCCTTTGGATATCATTGAGAATAGAAATCATGATAAATCTTCATTTAGGCCCTCAAAATGGCCTCAGAAGTTAAAACTTCTAAAAATAATAAATTGCCAAAATTGTCAGAAAATTGTTTTGAGCCAGTTGGAAGAGGTGGGTGGTCATCGAAATTCACCTAGATCAATCCTCCCTCCTTAGGAAGAAATGGTCTCCATTACATTGAGTTCCCATGGGAGAGGGGAAAATGATTGAATCTTGGTGCGTTGCTTGCCTTGCTAGAGACGTTGTGTTGTGGAAGTTTGTCATGAACCTGTTGTTGGTAGGGTTGAATCTGTTCAAACAATTGGGCTACATGATATTTCTGGGTGCAATAAGAATATTTGTACTTTGTTGAATTCTTGTTGACCTGCTTCTATTGAACAGAAGGTTCTTTGGTCGTGGCTCTAGTTGTTGCAGTATCCTTCTTTTCACCTTTTGAACATATTGTGAAGAAGATGAATCTTTTAGTATGAGATGCTATCTTGTGGCATTGTTTCAGTGAGACAATAGTTGTAACTACCTCTAGTATCATGTAGAGATGAACCCCGGAGTAGCAATGAAACTATGGGGTCGAGACTCATGGATAGCATGGTGCTTCCACATATATGGCTGGCCCAAGAGAACATCACATACATCCAGTGAGAAAACATCACATAATACATCATGCTTGAAGGGTTCGATGTCGTATGACAATTGACAATGTTGGCTGACATGAAGATCTCGTCCCTAGTGAAGCCACCCGATGTTGTATGGTTGTGGGTGTGGTGTTGTTGACAATCCCAACTATTTGATGACCTCTGCTAAGATGAGGTTCTTCTGGCTTCCACTTTCAAAAATAAAAATGCAGTAGTGTACCCTTCACCCACATCTGTGAATGAAGAAGGTGCTCCCCCTCTTTAGGATATGTGGGTTCTTCTGGTTGAATTGTTGCGGTCGCGACAATTGTAGTAGGGTTTGTGTCGATGATATGTCTTCTATCAATATTTTCTGAACCAGATTCTGAATCAGGGTTTGACTCCTTATCTTTGATCTTTGCCACCAATGACTATTTTGAGCGGCATTCATCAGTGTTGTGCAATGGGCTTTTGTGGAAATCGCACCATTTTCTGGTGTCCTTCTTTGTCTTTCTGTGACCCTTCTTTTCTTGTGGCTTGGACTGCTTTTCGAGACACTGTTTGTTAGGGTTATCTTGATCATACTTTGGTTGTTGCGGATTTGCAGACCCAAACTCCTGTTTGTTCTGGTGCTTAAATTTCTGCTTGATTTTAACAACATATCGATAATCAACACTGAGTGATGAGATGTACAAAATATCCATTTCAGTTTGGATGTATCTGTGTAGAGTCCCACGGTATTTCGTAACCAAATGTCATTCAGAGTCTTTGATAACTATCTTGGTGCAAAAGGTATGGAAGGTATTGGTGAACTCCGGAACTACTTGGCCCCTCTCTTTCTGTAGTGTGTTCCATCTCATGTACTCGTCCTCATAGTTTCCAACAAGATAATAATGTTCCTTTACCACATCCACAAAAAAATCCCAACTGGGCTTGGCTCCATATATTCCAGACTCCTTTGTGGAATGTTTCTACGAGTAATTTTCCCACCAATTTTTGCCATGGGGGAGAGCCTTAAGGAGTTTGAAGGTGATATTTTCCTTGTCGGAGAAATTATGAATAGAGAAATAACCTTCTAGCATATTTATCCATTTTTCTAAGGCATCTACATATATATGTCCTTTAGATATGGGAATATAAAAATTAACTTGTACCTTGAAAGGCGAGGTGCTTCCAAAGTGGCCTCTTGATGAAGACGTTCTTGTTGTTTTCGGCAGGCGTTGAAGAATGTGGGAAAAATTCTCCATGATTTCGTCCCTCTGTCACATGAGATCTTGCTCAAGTAACAGATTAATAAAATCGTCTGCTCTATCGTTTTTATTTTCTTTTACCATGGAGGTTTTCTTGGGCGTGCGAGAGCAATTGTCTTCAAGAGAGACAATCTCAAGACCCAACTTTCTATACTCGTACCGCGTCAGGGACATGCACTGAAAAATGATCAAGAGTAGCCTGCTTTGATACCACTGATCCAGATTATTTTTGGCACGAAATGAGATGTTGTGATGTGGAAGGCTGTCATCAACCCAATGTTGGTGGCATTGAATCTGTTCAACCTGTTATCACCCCATAAATTATGGGAATCAGTTGATGACTTGGATATTATCTGTATCTGGTGATTTGGTTGACAAATGATATTGCATTCTTCAAATAATTTGTAAAAAGAAAAAGAAAAAGAAAGAAAAAGGAAAAAGAAAAAGAAAAAGAAAGAAAAAGGAAAAAGAAAAAGAAAGAAAAGAAAAAGAAAAGAAAAGAGGGCTAAAAAGAATTGAAACAAAGGCCCCATGCAATAATAGCAACCTGGTCATACCTTTCAAACATGACCAAGTTCTTTTAAATTTTCAATGTTGATAGGTTAGTGAATACATCTGATCAAACCATCTAATCTTGATCAGATAGCCCCTAAGATAGAATTAGTGAATAAATCTGATCAGACCATCTAATCCTGGTCAGATAGCCCCTAGGTTAGAATTAGTGAATGCATCTGACCAGACTGTTTAATCCTGGTCAGATAGCCCTTAGGAAAAATAATACCTTAACCCAACAGTTTAATCTGGGTTATGCGTCTTGTGAAGCAGGTTAGAGTGCAGACTATTTGCTTGGCCTACCTAAAGCCTCTCCCCTGACTCCAATGCCTAAAGTATAGTCGAAATAATGTCCCCCTAGAGATGTGTGTGAGAAAAATCGAATAAAACCCATGAAAAACAATAGTCCTAAGTTTTCCTTACCCACAACATTTTCCGCCCCTGACATATTTTTCGGTCGCTTTCCGGTGGTCCAGATCTCATCTCCCGGATCAACGGTTTACAGAGCATTTCGGACCCCCCTTAGTGTTCTAATTTTAATCAAAGGGG
>ML777145.1:1333518-1348343 GCA_009831015.1 Picea engelmannii
GGGGGGGGGGGTCCGGAATTGGTATTAAAAAGCGAGCAGAGATCCGCGGTCAGAAATCCAGCGCGCAGATCAACGGATCGTGGTGATTTCCAGACCCCCCTTAGTTTTCTGTCTTTAATCAAAGGGGGGGGTCCGGAATGAATGTTCCTCGCGGGTGGGCCCATTGTCACAGGTGGCTCAAGACTATTGATCAAGAAGTCCCGTCACCCACATGCTGCCTGACAGCCCGTCACTCATAAATGTTATCCTCCACTAACTCCACTTGTCCCACTTGCTCCCGGGTCTAAGTCCCATCCCCATAAATTCCGTCAGTCCACGTTGTCAGTACCATAACCCCCTCATTCATGGACAGCCGCCTTTGGTGACTTTCACCCCCCAATCACCAACCTCCACGTCAGTCGTCCGCATACTATAGTCACCGTCACCTGCCATATCACCCCAAGTGGCCCGTTGTCCATTAATAACTGGATAATATGCCCGTTGTCACGCTGACCGTTTTCCCACGACCGACCGACCCCGTTTTGAATAAATATACCGTTGTGCCCATTTTCACTCGTTATTCATCCCTCGCGCCAGAACCATCCATCGCACCAGAGAAACGCATCTATCGTCTCTCCTTTACTTCCCCGTCATTTTCCTCCACCTCCCAGTAGACCCCACTAACATTGTTTGTTGCAGGTATAGTTGCTGAGATGGCATCCAAGACAAAGCCAGCTGAAGAGGAAGAGAATCCGTTCGTTCCTCCTCCGGTGGACCTGGATAAAATTCCCCTGGTCGATAAGGACCGGTTAATAGCCGATACCATTTGCAGTTTTGACTTCGCTGATCTGCAATCATGGCTCCGGGAAGTTTTCCTGGACCAGAGTGACGATATTGGGCTCTGGGAGTCCAATTTTCCCTTATATATGTTCCCCCAAATCCATAATTTCCCCGAGTTTGCCCTCCGCTGCCAGGTCCACTACTTACCCGACCAGAGAGCCATCATGTCTTCATCCGTGGACGCGCTTTTCTTCATCACCCCTGAAGACATCGACCATATGTTACAAATCATCAGAGCAGAATCCACTTCCCCTTTTAACCTGGAAATCCTCACCGAACTTTACCAGAAAATGACTTTCCCGCAAAGAGCACAGATTTTCGAGTTGTTTCTTCCCACTTCCGCTCCTCTCTCGACCACCAGCCCCCCGTATCCTTCTTCCATGTTCTCCGTCAAAGGAAATCAGATTATTTTGGCTGTGTGTGCTCTGCTGGGATACTACTCGGATCAATGGGTGGATGAGCCCATCCTGGGATTTCTGTCCATCTTCTCCAACGATGAACAACCAACCACGCAGTTTGACTACAACACATTCCTAGCCAATAACATCCATGAGCAGTTCGTCAAATTTGACACCGAAGGCATGTTCAGATACTCTTCCATTCTGGCTTACATGTTCCTCTACTTCCAAGCCAACAAGTTCAACTTCTCCATGCAGAAGATGGATGCCGACGGGAAGCCTCAGCCAGTCACAGCGTGGACGTCTCTCCTGAGGCGAAATTCCACCGAATATGATTTCAAGGCGTTCATAGATCAGTTTTACCACCCAGTGGTAAGTATGTTGAGCGGCATGCCTGAGCCACGGGTAAATGACGAGGTCCGGAGAGTTCTACACCTCTCGGAAAATGTGAAGACAGGGGACTGGTACTTGTATCAGAATCACTCTGAGATCCGAGTTTATGGTTGCGAGCTGGCACCATTCAAGCTTCCGAGATACATACCGGTAAGGATTTTCGCTTTGGAATACATTAGAAAAATTATGAATTCTGATGATATTCACTTTGTCTCTCTCAAAAAGAAGCAACAATTGCGGATTAAAGGGAAGATAGGCTCTTTCATCTGCAATAGCAGAGGCACAGGAGATGAAGCAGACAAAATATTGAGGGAAATGAAATTCATGACAAGCTTCACCTGGCATTATGATCCCTATGGCATCATTTCTGAGATGAGAGTCAAGAATAAGAATGCTCCATATGTGCATGAGCCCAGGCCTGAAATCGAAAAATTTTCCAATCAAGTAGAATGGGAGCCCGATACGTTGGAGGACGTAGAATCGACTGTCGGGATGGAAGAGCAGGCACCCTCGACAAGTGCCCCACCCGCTGCCACACCTCAGAATGCCAAGGAAAAGAGGCCCCAGCAAGAATCATCTTCCCCGGTGACGGAGTTGTCTTCGGAGGAATTTAAATTACATGCCAAAAAACCAAGGACAGCTCCTATGACAGGCGCGCCAGTGGAGCAAGAAACCACACCCACCACAGTGACCACCACTGGGTCTAAGCAGCTCAGTCTTCCTTTCGGCTCCAGTCAGCATAAGGAGGGGATAAAAGAAATAAAATACTCAGATTCTCCATTGGATACTCCACCAAGTAGCACTGGGCCCAAACTGGGCATTTTTGAAAAATATGACACGATCAGAAAGAGGAACCAGTCGCTCACCAATAGCACTTATGCACAGTTCCAGAAGTAGTCATCCATGGCCCAGCATAGACTTCTCTCAGAATTTGATACAGAGAAGGTTAGGATGCATATGGCGTTCCTCCATGCACAAGTGCCTGATCCAAAGGTGATATCCGACTACAAGAGGTCAACATTCGAGTTTCAAGCCAAAGATGTACATCCGGCAGATCAGATGGATCTGCATAAGAAAACTGGGGAGATGATCTCCCACACTTTAGCCCGCGTTGAAACTTCTGCGTCAAAGTTTCAGATAGATTTGAGTAATGTCCAGACCCAGCTGAAGCTGGAAAAAATGTCTTCCTTCGTGAAAGATAACAGGATAAAAACACTGGAGGAGTTGGTCCTCAAGATAGGATACGATCCTGCGAATGTCAAGGCTGCAGAGGAGATGATCAAAAAGAAAAATGCTAACATAGCTGCTTTAATAAAACAACTGAAGCTCCCTCCAACAGAGGATCCACAGACAAAGGAAATAGCAGGCGAAAAGGATGAAATGTTGAAATTACTCCTGGAACAGAGTGCGCAGTTAAAGGAGATGGAGGCAGAGATGGAGAGACTGCTCAAGGAAAGAGAGCAGGCAAAGCCAATGGAAGGCATTCCACTGAGTGTTGTTCCAATTGCAACCACAACGGCGACAGTCGTTCCACCTGCAACAACAGTTCCCCTTCCAGAAGGAGCTACTGACCTGGCCAAGTCTATGGAAAGAATGAACCTGCAAGAATCAGAAATCAGTAGGCTCAAGAAAGAATTGGAAAATCTCCAGGAGCTGAAGACTTCCTTTTAGACAAGTCTATCAAAGGAAAAGCAGGTGAACGAGTAGATAAGGAAGGAGTTGCAGCAGCTCTAGAAATAGACATTGGCCGGAAAGACCTTGGCCGAAGTTAAAGAACTTGTGTGGACTGATATCTCTAAGTCCATCAATGAAATCTGGCCAATGGTTCAGATCATGTTCGAACAGAACGAGTTTCTCGAGAGGAGCAAACAGGCCATGGATAAAATCAGAACTGAACTGGGCGACATGCTAGCCCAGGCCAATGAAATCATAAGGTTCCTAAATTCTAAGACTCGGGAGGAACTTGAGGAGATGAAAATTGAAGACAGGACCGAAACCATATTAGAAGTGAAAAGAGTCCTGACCAAAAGAGGTCTCATGCTGCAGCTAGAAGAGAAGATCCAAGTCATGGATCAAGGAGTGCAGAAGTTCTTCCATAATATAGATGCTCTACAGAGGAAAGGCCTGCCTGGCATGAAGGTCATAAACGATAGATTGATGACGCTTCCCGATTATAAGAAAAGGCTGATCGAAGTGTCCAAGGACAGTGCTAAATTCACAGGAATACAATCAAACATCACAGGAAGAGCCTTTATGGAGGCCTTGCAGCTGGACATCAGCATCCAGCATGAAATTAAGCACATTTTTGTCGTCAAGCCTACATTTGCTAAGTACACGGACATGGACGAAGTGTACCGGAGATTTCTTAAAATCACAGTGCCAGGTCATATCAGATGGGAAGAACTGTGTGATCTACTAGATTAGTAGATGTGCTATCACTTCCAGTCAGCTGTCCTGTCAGCAGAGGTGGCGAAGGCACCTCACTAACGACCTACCCCTGAATTTCAGTATACAGTTGTGATGAATCATCAAAACGGTTTTGCTTAGTTAAGTTAGTTTTTCTAAAAATAGCATGAACACGTCCTGGTCAGTTATGACAGGATCGTATGTATTTTGTCTTATAAATACTTCATTTTCCAATGTATTGGGGGTTGTTGATTTGCACACCCGGTTGTTATCGAGCTGTAACATTTTTGACGTGATCCACCATTAATAAAGAAGAGGCATTTTACAGGATTCTTGCGCATGTTTCACTGGTGATGTGATTTCCTTAGTTAACTGTTTTCTTGCTCGGTGATCATCTTGTTTTTCTATAACTAATCTGTACAAATAGCGTTATGTTACAGGATTTATCCGTGATACTCTGTTTCCGATTCTATAGATTTTAATGTTCATCTTCTAAATATCTTCAGTTAAGAGATTCTTAAGTGCTTGTTAATTGGAGTTATTTTCCTTATCTTTCTTCTGTCCATCACTTAAATTATTAAAGATCCAGTGAGCTTGTTATCTCGCCTTGTGAAAGATTTCTTCAGCGTTTCTGGTTTCATCTCGGATTGTATTAAGTACAGACCCCATAGCCCAATGGATGTGTGATTTGTCTCAACCAACTTTAAAAACCTTTTACAACAAAACAAAACCCGTGCCTTTACGTAGCCTAATATCTTTCAAACAAAGCTAAATCTTATAGAGAGATCCCTCTCTGAAGCTGAAAGGGCTAGATCCCAGCTTTAAAAGTGGTTGGTTAAGGTTACCTTTGTAGATTTCCTCTTTTTCAACCTCTAGGAAATTTAGAGAGTGATAACATAAATGGCGACTCCACTGGGGACGAACTAAAACTGACAATCTCGCGACTTCTTTCCCCTAGAGAAAGTTTGATTTTGAGAAGAAAGTGGTATTTAGAGGTTGATTAACTCTGTATATATTACTTCCAGTATCTTTCCTGGTACCTTTGTCCCTCTATGACTGTCCCTGCAGCAGTACAACCTAATATTGAGCCTGGACTAGCGAATCAAACGCACATTGAGTCAAACCTGTTTGATTTAATCCTCCGAACGGCCAATAACCGGGAAGATCTCGAACGTTCATGGGTGGCCATTGAATGTGACATAGTTATTCAGAAACAATTGGAAGCTAGGCGACGTCAACGTAGGAACCTTCCCTAGTTTGCTTTCAACAATAAAATAAAATAATATATATATATATATATAAAAACCCAAAGAAGAGTTCTGGCTCCTAAGAAGGTCCACACTCGATCTCATCCAGATCCAGAACCCTCCACAGTGGTATATAATCCCGATCAGTTGTTGAAACGAAAGACCTTAGCCACCTGCTCAGCCAGTCATTCTCCTCTCCACAGGTCTCCTTCTTCTTCCGAAAAACTAAGTATCTTTCAAAACCCTGATCTTGATCTTATTGCGCCACGAAACCTTGGTAGAACACGGTCTGAAACCTTTGCTTCTAAGCTCGTTTTTGATCCAGTTGTGTTGCAACCCCGAACCCCCGAAGCCTTGTCTCCCATGACTAAGCTATGAATTAATACCGCTGTACCACACAGCCCTTCATCACCTTCGTTTTCAGTCACTACCTCTCCTGCCACCCAGGCCATATTACCACCTTCTCCGCCTATCATGGTAGCTCGTTATGCTCCTTTGGTGCTGTCCGCACCACTGCATGCCATGCCCCAAGACTACCAGACTAGACTTCCACAGTTCGATGCGACTGGACCTTTAAACGCACAACAACATGTGGATAAAATGAACGACTACTTGGATTTGCTAGAGGTTGACGAAGTCAACGTTCAGATGAGGCTTTTCGCCCAGAGTCTGACAGGGGACGTGAAGAAATGGTTCAAAGATTTACCTGCCGCATCCATCCCTGACCTTGTCGCGTTCCAAAGAAGTTTTCTGGATAGATGGGGGATAAAGAAAAACCCTCTTCAAATACTGTCAGAATATGAGAACATAAAAAGAAATCAAGGTGAAACTGTCCAAGATTACTGTACCCGCTTCAACAATTTGTATAATGCAATCCCAACCGAAATTAAACCTCCCCCGGGTTTGGCATTAATTAAATTTCCTGATGGATTCGATGCTGACATGTCTTATCAATTAAGAGAAAGAGATGCTTCCACCCTCGAGGACATGCAGAAAATTGCTATTAGTGTGGAAGCTAATCTGTTGGCTAAACAGGCACGTCAAAGGACAGAAAGGAGAGTCATGATCAAAGAAGGGCCTTTTACGTCCAACACTGACTCCAAATTAGATTCTGTGGTCAGAAGTTTGGAACTATTAATAGAAAGAACAAGTATTTCAGACAGAAATCCTCCAAGGGACAATGCACCTGCTCCCCAGATTCGAAATCCCAATTTTAGAAGAAACCCTCCTCAAATCAGGCAAAGGGATCCGAGAGACCAAAGAGATCAGAGAGATCCCAGGGATCAAAGAGAACAAAGAGGCCCAGATCAACCGATTAGGCCCCCTCTACAGGAAAACTATGCCGATGACGGGGGAGAAGTAATTGAAGAATTGGAAGACACTCATATCAACCTCATGGGAATTCACGACAATGAGACCATTTTCCTTACTCAAGAAGAGCAGGAACTTTTTCTGTTAAATCAGACACAGGTGAGTGAGGAGACTGAGGATGCAGGACAACAGGCCTTTGAAAACGCTATTTTGGAGGTGCACCGTCAATACAATCTGCGGAATAAGAAGGCAGAAGGAAATTCTTCAAAAAAGAAGAACGAAACGCAGAAGGTAGCCGAGACTGAAAAAGCTCCTGAGAAGACCACTGCTGGAAAGTCTTTTGAGAAAGATAAAACTGATTCTCCGGCAAAGAAAAACGTCACCATACTGAAAAGACCAGCTCAGCCCGAAGCCTCACCTGTTACCCCACCTAGTACTTCTGAGCGAAAGCACATGGTGGACCAATCAGAATTAGTGAATCAGACCAGAATTCCGGTGCCATTTAGCCTGGAGGCAGAACTGGCCAAAATTAAAATTCCTATCCCACTAACTAAGTTGATATGCAGAGGCGGTTATCATTCACAGGTACTAAAAACATTGGCCATTGAACCTGACATAGGTACCAACGCCTTGACTATTGGGTCAATGACTCATTTGGACACTGTGAATCTTGCTGACGACCACCCCGAACTTCTTTTTGGACCTGAAGTGAATGGCCAAGATGATACCGGAGATGTAGCTCCCTTTTACATCAGTTTGAACATACATGATTTAATATTGCATAATGCCATGTTAGATTCAGGTGCCTCACATAATTTGATGCCGAAAGCAGTAATGGAAAAACTGGGATTGGAAGTCACTAGGCCGTACAAAGACTTACACTCGTTTGACTCTAGCAAAGTCAAATGTATTGGTTTGATTAAGGACCTCTGCATCACTCTGGTTCAGATCCCTTCGAAAAGTATGGTAATGGACATGGTAGTAGCAGACATCCCACCAAAGTATGGTATGTTACTGTCCCGGTCTTGGGGAGCTAAGTTGAAAGGAACTTTGCAGCTGGATATGTCTTACGCCACTATCCCAGTGTTCAGACAACAAAGGAGGTTATACAGAGAAACACTGATGAAGTATATGGTCAGCAGTCAGGAGAAACCTCATAATTACCCCCTTTACTCTGCCCATTCAGATTTAGATTCGTTCATCTTGTATAATGATGGTGCTACCGAAGAGTAGGATAATCAGCTGATAGAAAACGTAGCTAGTCAAGATGAAGGTCCAGAAGGCGGTGACGCAACAAAGATAGAAAATGAAATCACGGAAGATTTTCCTACCGACTTCTGGAGTATGGATTTCGATGGAGATGTGAGTAAAGAAGGGGCAGGAGCTGGTTTCTGGTTGCATAATCATCAAAAGAGGTATTCAGAAAATCACTCTTATAAGTTAAATTTTCACTGCACTAACAACGTCGCTGAGTATGAAGCTCTTATGCTCGGTCTGAAGATTTTGAAAAAAGTTGGTGCTAAGAAAATAATGGTAAGGGGTGATTCTGAATTGATTATTAAACAAATTAAAGGTGAATATGCTGCTAAACACCCACGCCTTAGGGCCTACAGGAATGCATCTCTCGATGCGTTGAAATGTTTTAACGAGGTTGACTTGCAGGTAATGCCGAGAGGACAGAATATTCTGGCGGACGAATTAGCTACGTCAGCCGCGTCCTGCAAAATTCCTTTCCGCCAAACTCGACCATACACTGTTGAGGTTAAATGCAGACCTACAGTCCTCGATAATATCAGGTACTGGCAAGTGTTTGGAAATGACTATCAGATAGAGGATTTTCTGCAATTTAAGAAAGAATTTGAATGTACAAACATAGATCTAAAAAATGAAAACGAGAATGTAAATAACTCTGAATTCGAAATAGATAGTGTTAATATTGTAAATATAGTAGATTCAGCAGATACAGTACACTCAGGAGAGTTAGGGGATGACAAAGTGGATGCTGATGTTTTACAACTGAAAAGCAATGTCTTACCTAGAGGCCTTGTCCCTTTAGAAGATCTCTTTGACAGTGATGATGTAGCTGAGAAACCAAAATTAGAGGCTCATGGGCAAGAGGTAGAGGACTGTAATATAGGAACTGGCGAGAAGCCTAGGATGGTCAAACTGTCCAAATCTCTACCCCCAGAACAAAATCTTAAGTACATGGAACTATTCAAAGAATATTCAGACGTTTTTGCTTGGGGCTATGAAGATTTAAAGGCCTACGACACCAGCATTATACAACATAGGATTCCCATCAACGAAGATCATAAACCGTTTAGACAGAAGCTCAGAAGGATAAATCCCAAATTGCTTCCCCTGATAGAAAAGGAGATCAAGAAAATGTATGATGCCAAGATCATAGTCCCACTACGTTTCTCTAAGTGGGTTTCTAATTTAGTCCCCACACGCAAGAAAACCGGTGAAATTAGACTCTGCATAGATTTCAGAAATCTGAACAAAGCGTCCTTGAAGGATAATTACCCCTTGCCTAAGATGGACCACCTCCTGCAAAGTGTGGTTGGGTTCAGTCGAATTTCCCTGTTAGATGGCTTCTCAGGCTACAACCAGGTCTTAGTTCACCCAGACGATCAAGAAAAGACCGCTTTCACCACCCCATGGGGCACTTTCATGTATGTGAAGATGCCCTTTGGTCTGATGAACGCAGGAGCCACCTTCCAGAGGGAAATGGACATTGCCTTCGTGGAGGAATCAGGAAAGTTTATTGTCGTTTATCTAGACGACGTGACCGTGTTTTCCCCATCCGATGATGAACACCTGCGGCACCTTAGACGAGTTTTCGAAAAATGTAGAAGGTTCGGGATTTCATTGAATCCTAAGAAATGTCTTTTTGGGTTAGAAGAGGGTAAATTGTTGGGACATATCATCTCTAAAGAAGAAATCAGAATTGATCCCAGCAGGATAGAGGCTATACTAAAGATAGAACACCCCAGAAACCTTAAAGAACTACAGTCCTTTATAGGGAAAATTAACTTTCTTCGAAGATTCATTCCTAATCTGGTTGAACTCCTCCGAAACATTACCAATATGCTAAAAAAGGACGCTAAGATAAAATGGGACCTTGAGTCCAGATCATCTTTTGAACAAGTCAAACGAGCGCTCACAGAAGCCCCAGTTTTGATTAGTCCTGATTTCACTAAAGATTTTTATCTTTTTTCTTTCACCTCTGAACATACGATAGCAGTTGTATTACTGCAGAAGAACAGTGAAGGGTATGAACAACCCATTTCTTTCTTCAGCAAATCCCTAAGAGATGCTGCATTGAACTACAATATTATGGAGAAGCAGGCTTTTTCTTTGGTAAAGGCTATAAAGAACTTCAGGGTCTATATTCTTCATTCACACGTCATAGCATATGTTCCAAACACAGTGGTGAAAGACATCCTGACACAAGACAACCCTGATGGGAGAAGGGGAAAGTGGATTGCATTTATTCTAGAATACGACATAGAAATTAAGCCCACAAAACTGATCAAAGGCCAAGGCCTTGCTAAACTGATGGCTGAATCTAACCTTCAGGTTCTTGACATTAATTTTCTAGACGTGGCAGGTGAACAGGGTGAGATGGCGACTCCAAACGTTAAAGAGGTTTTTCTAAATTCTCCATGGTATGCAGACCTTATTTTTGTTTTGCAAAATTTACAAGCTCCCCCTGGTTTAACTAAAACTAAAGCTAGATTTTTAAAGTTGAAAGCTTTGAAATTCTGTATTCTAGAAGGAAATTTATATTGGAAAGACCCTGTCGGTATTCTTTTAAATTGCTTTCTCAAAGATGAAGCTGACAAAGTTTTGCAGGAGTTCCATGCAGGTGAATGTGGTGGCCATCTGCACTGGAAAGCTACAGCTAACAAAATACTTAGAGCTGGTTTTTACTGGCCCACCCTGTTCGCCGATGTGCATCAGAAAGTAACAGCATGTCACCAGTGTCAGCTGTTTGGGGGTAAAAGGAAGCTTCTTCCTCTACCGCTCAAACCAATTTCAGTTGAGGCTCCGTTCCAGCAATGGGGACTTGATTTCATTGGAGAGATACACCCTCCATCCTCGGGCTAACATAAGTGGATTCTCACTGCCACAGACTACTTCACCAAATGGATCGAGGCTGTACCAAGCAGGCAAGCCACTGACGCTGTTATTATTAAATTTCTTGAAAATAATATTTTATCCCGTTTTGGTTGTCCTAGGAAGATCATTACTGACAATGCAGCCACCTTTCAGTCAAAGAAGCTTATTGACTTCTGCAGTCATTACCACATTGTCTTGGGACATTCCACAGCCTACTACCCTCAGGGAAATGGGTTGGCGGAATCCTCAAACAAGACCTTAGTAAACATCATCAAGAAAACATTGCAGGAGAATAAAAAATCATGGCACGACAAGATGGTATTTGCTTTATGGGCAGATAGACTCACCACCAAAAGGTCAATTGGTATGTCACCATACCAGCTGGTATATGGTACATAGGCTATTTTCCCAACTTCGTTAGGAGTCCCTGTCATGAAGTTACTTCAAGAGATGCAAGCTGAACCAAATGACTCCCAGAGATGAATCAATCAAATCATTCATTTGCATCAATCTAGAGAGGATGTTTTCAACAAAACACAGGTCATCCATGAGAACATTAAGAAGATCTTTGAAAAACGAACCAAAGAGGACGATTTCGAGCTAGGAGACCTGGTGTTGAGATGGGATGCCAGGAACGAGGACAAGGGAAATCATGGGAAGTTTCATCATCTATGGACAGGACCCTACATGATCCAGGCTTTCAGAGGAAACAATGCCTTTTTACTGAACAATGCTGATGGGTCAGATCTGCCAGGAGCACCTGTGAATGGCAGAATGCTGAAGCATTATATTCCCCCCCAGTAAAGTTTGGAAGAAGCCACTCTCCATTGTACATATCATTTTAATTTTCAGTATTTACTTGCCATTTCCTAATGGAGGACGGCGGTCAGGTTGTTGAAGCCCGAAGAGAAGGCCCTAAGCTACTGGTCACAGTCTTTCAATACCTTTCTTAGGATCAGACCAATGAAGATTACCAGACAGATTGGTTCAGAGTGACAGGAAAACTAGATTCTTGGCACTTAAACAGGGCCAGTGCCATCCCCATGTGGAGCCACCTGTTATCACCCCATAAGTTATGGGAATCAGTTGATGACTTGGATATTATCTATATCTGGTGATTTGGTTGAAAAATGATATTGCATTCTTCAAATAATTTGTAAAAAGAAAAAGAAAAAGAAAGAAAAAGTAAAAAGAAAAAGAAAAAGAAAGAAAAAGGAAAAATAAAAAGAAAGAAAAGAAAAAGAAAAGAAAAGAGGGCTAAAAAAAATTGAAACAAAGGCCCCATGCAATAATAGCAACCTGGTCATACCTTTCAAACACGACCAAGTTCTTTTAAATTTTCAATGTTGATAGGTTAGTGAATACATCTGATCAAACCATCTAATCTTGATCAGATAGCCCCTAGGATAGAATTAGTGAATAAATCTGATCAGACCATCTAATCCTGGTCAGATAGCCCCTAGGTTAGAATTAGTGAATGCATCTGACCAGACTGTTTAATCCTGGTCAGATAGCCCTTAGGAAAAATAATACCTTAACCCAACAGTTTAATCTGGGTTATGCGTCTTGTGAAGCAGGTTAGAGTGCAGACTATTTGCTTGGCCTACCTAAAGCCTCTCCCCTGACTCCAATGCCTAAATTATAGTCGAAATAATGTCCCCCTAGAGTTGTGTGTGAGAAAAATCAAAGAAAACCCATGATAAAACAATAGTCCTAAGTTTTCCTTACCCACAACATTTTCCGCCCCTGACATATTTTTCGGTCGCTTTCCGGTGGTCCAGATCTCATCTCCCGGATCAACGGTTTACAGAGCATTTCGGACCCCCCTTAGTGTTCTACTTTTAATCAAAGGGGGGGGGGGTGGTCCAGAATCAATGGTAATGTTTGCATGAATCTGGATGGTTCTGGAAGGGGCACGCGAATCCACGACTCATATTGGATTCCGGACCCCCCCGCCCGTTCTGCCTTTAACCGGGGGGGGGTCCGGAATCGGCTATAAATCAAGCGTAGATATGGACGGCTCTTAATCCAGTGCTCAAATCGCTGGTCCACATTGGATTCTGGACCCCCCCCTCTGTTCTGCCTTTAATGGAGGGGGGGGGGGTCTGGAATTGGTATTAAAAAGTGAGCAGAGATCTGCGGTCAGAAATCCAACGCGCAGATCAACGGATCGTGGTGATTTCTGGACCCCCCTTAGTTTTCTGTCTTTAATCAAAGGGGGGGGTCCGGAATGAATGTTCCTCGTGGGTGGGCCCATTGTCACAGGTGGCTCAAGACTATTGGTCAAAAAGTCCCGTCACCCACATGCTGCCTGACAGCCCGTCACTCATAAATGTTATCCTCCACTAACTCCACTTGTCCCACTTGCTTACGGGTCTAAGTCCCATCCCCATAAACACTGTCAGTCCACGTTGTCAGTACCATAACCCCCTCATTCATGGACGGCCGCCTTTGGTGACTTTCACCCCCCAATCACCAACCTCCACGTCATCCGTCCGCATACTATAGTCACCATCACTTGCCATATCACCCCAAGTGGCCCATTTTCCATTAATAACTGGATAATATGCCCGTTGTCACGCTGACCGTTTTCCCGCGACCGACCGACCCTATTTTGAATAAATATACCGTTGTGCCCATTTTCACTCATTATTCATCCCTCGTGCCAGAACCATCCATCGCACCAGAGAAATGCATCTATCGTGTCTCCTTTGCTTCCCCGTCGTTTTCCTCCACCTCCCAGTAGACCCCACTAACGTTGCTTGTTGCAGGTACAGCTGCTGAGATGGCGTCCAAGACAAAGCCAGCTGAAGAGGAAGAGAATCCATTCGTTCCTCCTCTCGTGGACCTGGATAAAATTCCCCTGGTCGATAAGGACCAGTTAATAGCCGATACCATTTGCAGTGACTTCGCTGATATGCAATCATGGCTCCGGGAAGTTTTCCTAGACTAGAGTGACAAGATTGGGCTCTGGGAGTCCAATTTGCCCTTATATCTGTTCCCCCAAATCCATAATTTCCCCGAGTTTTCCCTCTGCTGCTAGGTCCACTACTTACCTGACCATAGAGCCATCATGTCTTCATCCGGGGACGCGCTTTTCTTCATCACCCCTGAAGACATCGACCAGATGTTACAAATCACCAGAGCAAAATCTGCTTCCCCTTTTAACCTGGAAATCCTCACCGATCTTTACCAGAAAATGACTTTCCCGCAAAGAGCACAAATTTTCGAGTTGTTTCTTCCCACTTCCGCTCCTCTCCCGACCACCAGCCCCCCGTATCCTTCTTCCATGTTCTCCATCAAAGGGAATTAGATTATTTCGGCTGTGTGTGCTCTGCTGGGATACTACTCAGATCAATGGGTGGATGAGCCCATCCTGGGATTTCTATCCATCTTCTCCAACGATGAACAACTAACCATGCAGTTCGACTACAGCACATTCCTAGCCAATAACATCCATGAGCAGTTCGTCAAATTCGACACCGAAGGCATGTTCAGATACTCTTCCATTCTGGCTTACATGTTCCTCTACTTCCAAGCCGACAAGTTCAACTTCTCCATGCAGAAGATGGATGCCGACGGGAAGCCTCAGCCAGTCACAGCATGGACGTCTCTCCTGAGGCGAAATTTCGCCGAATATGATTTCAAGGCGTTCATAGATCAGTTTTACCACCCAGTGGTAAGTATGTTGAGTGGCATGCCTGAGCCACGGGTAAATGACGAGGTCCGGAGATTTCTACACCTCTCAGAAAATGCGAAGACAGGGGACTGGTACTTGTATCAGAATCACTCTGAGATCCGAGTTTATGGTTGCGAGCTGGCACCATTCAAGCTTCCGAGATACATACCGGTAAGGATTTTCGCTTTGGAATACATTAGACAAATTATGAATTCTGATGATATTCACTTTGTCTCTCTAAAAAAGAAGCAACAATTGCGGATTAAAGGGCAGATAGGCTCTTTCATCTGCAATAGCAGAGGCGCAGGAGATGAAGCAGACAAAATATTGAGGGAAATGAAATTCATGACAAGCTTCACCTGGCATTATGATCCCTATGGCATCATTTCTGAGATGAGAGTCAAGAATAAGAATGCTCCATATGTGCATGAGCCCAGGCCTGAAATC
>ML777145.1:1361047-1392973 GCA_009831015.1 Picea engelmannii
GTTTCCTTGCGAGACCTTAGAGCGGCCAACGGAGCCGTTAAACTCGTCAGGGTGGTCCATACCAAATGGCTTGGGTTATTTAGACAACCCCGGACCGGTTCCACTCTCCCAGTTGACGGACGGTCAGTTTCGCCCGTCAACAATGCACTAAAAAATGATCAAGAGCAACCTACTTTGATACCACTGATCTCGATTATTTTTTGCACGAAATGAGAGTGGATATATAATAAATAAATGTACAGAGATATCTTGAATATCCAATAATACAACATAAATGTATCATAGATGCAACCATAAACATAGAGATACAATAATACACAATTTTTCTATTAATGAGCGAATATGTACAAAGACTGTAAAAATACAGAGTGAAAGACTCGTTAGAATGGTGGCAGCTTATCTCTGAGAAGAGATGTGTCCACTACTCGCATTCCCAAGAAGATGATTTTAAAATAAGGCTCCAAAGGCCTTTTTATCATAAAGAAAATCCAAAACCCTAACCCCGGAAGATGAAAATCCAATAGTTTTGTGGACCCTGTTTTGGGTAGTTTGGTGTATCAACTTCCTCGGGGCGTAACTTTGGAATACGATCTCTATTTGGGGAGCACAATAGCTCGTTGGAAAGGTATCGTCAAGGGGGTTCATTTTTGGGGCTCAATCAGAGACTTTGGCTATCATTGAAAAGCTTGATCCCGAAAAACCTTCATTTAGGCCCTCAAAATGGCCCTGGAAGTTAAAAACTGCTAAAAATAGTAAATTGCCAAAATTGTTAAAAAATTGCTTTGAGCAAGTTGGAAGAGGTAAGTGGCCACCAATATCCACCTAGATCAACTATGCTTCTGCATCAAACTCCCAGGGTACAAAATAAATTCATGAACTCTTGTTCGTGAGTTTTCTATTGGTTGAAGTCCTCATGGATCCCATACTTTGTGTGGTTGTTGTCCACATGCTTTGCTACATTGTTCATTTACTATTGTCTCCAATTTTTCAGGATCCCATAGCTTGTTTTCTTTCTGTCCATTTTTTTTGTGTCGTTGTTGCATTTCTCCATGCATGTTTTTGTTTTCATGTTGCTCCAATAGATTTTGTATCCATTTGAAAAAATCCCTCAAATATGTGTACAATTCTTCCACTTCAAAATATAGCTCCATCTTTTGTTGCACTTCTACACATAAGAGTCTTATGACTTTAGCTATTTATTTAGTCTTTACATCATTTTCCAACATTTGTTTCTCCCAAGAATAATTTTCCAATACAAAAATGGTTATGCAATTTTGTTCCATACACTATGTGCCAGCATGTTCTTGCTCCTTCAATTCCACATATAGAATTTGTATGGCCTTTGTTGCCATTCTTTTGAACCCATATGATTTTCTTTCCTTAAATCTTTTAGGATAATCTTCATCAAATGAAAACTCATGCAACAAATAATTCATTCCTCCAAGCTGCATGTTCAATCTACATGGTTGTGGATGTTCAAACATACTAAGTTTCTTGATCACCGTTATTAATTTCTCATCAAAATGACAATTTAGAAATGAACACTTCATACCTTTTTGTAAATATTTCTCCAAGATCATGCACCAATGATCAATCACTTCAGCCTCGTTATCATCCTTCACTGTCATCCCATCTTTGACATGATCTTCATGCTCCAAACCTGCATAGTCGTAATCACCTTTGAGAAACTAGAATGCACCAATTTATAGCTCTGTCACACATTGTTCCAACTCATACCCATCATTCATCAACCTCATTTCATACTGGATATGCATCCAAGATGTTTTCTGTAAATTTTTCTTCTCATCCATCCATAATTTAATGACAATTTTCTATTGTTGAAAAGAAATAATATATATATATATATATATATATATATATATATATATATATATATATATATATATATATATATAGTCTTCACCCAATAAGAAAATATACAACCAATCATTTATGCCTTCAAGCTTAATCCTTTCTCTACATACTTGCAGAATTTCCTTCAAAGTTAGGATCATATCACAATGACCATGTTTTCCCTCCTGTGCATAATTTTTCTCTTGAACTTCTGCATTCATATTCTCTTCAGAAACATTCCTTTGTTCATACATACTTTTCTTCCATTCAATTGATATTATTATCTCGTTCCACCCTTCACAAATAAGTAAGGCACATAGTTGTATTTTCCATCTTACAAATTGTGCCAAAATTTCCTCATTTCCAAAGACTTTTAACATATACAACCACTTACTCTTCTCTTTTTGTTGTTGTCATACTCATAAGCCTATAAATTTTGCTCTTTCAATATCATGACCTACTCCTTGGTCAACATTGATCCCATATGTTGTCCAAAACATATTTTAGATAAGAATGCTACTGGCTCCTTATCAAATAACCAATCACACATACAATGGTTCTTACCTTCTTGCAAAGGATTCTCAACCTGCTTCTTGTCTATTTTACTTGAATTAGAAAATCTTGGAAATTTTTTCCTTTCATTCTCATCTTGGCATAGTATTCAAACTTTGGGATTATATATCCATCATTGCTATTTTGTTGTATAGTCCACTTCAGGACTTCATACACTTCATCAACTGAATTTATTTCAAGCCATATTGTGCCTTGACTTGATTTCCTAATTTCGCTTTTATCCTTACATCCCATGACCCCTTCTGGGTCCTCTTATGTTGATTTCTCCTTCTCAACATTAGTGACTATAATATTTTTCCTTATATGTTCTGCTGTGACATTTGAAAATTTTATTTTGTCCTCCACTTTAATTCTTGGAGTCTAAAACTTCTCCTTGACTCTATCTTCTTCTAATCCTTGTTGATATTTTCGGATCTTACCTATGTCTTTGTCTTCCATACACAACCTGTGGCAGTTTCATTTCCAACTCCACCATCTTCACTACCTGTAAACACATGAAATAAACCATTAGTATGCAAAACTTGAGACTCATCAGTCCCTCTTGATGCTTTTACAATTAACACCTTCCCTGCTTGCTGAAATTAACCTTTCAAACTTTCCAGGAGACTCTCATCTTGTCTCTCATCTTCCTCTTCATCATCTCCAAGGATTTCTCCTTATTTTGGTTCTCAAAAGTGAACTTTCTGTCCTCCTTCCATGGACTTTATCTATTCATGTTGTCGAGAAAATCGGTAAGTGCAGAAAAAAACACATCCCCCTAGTTTCACCCTGATACTAGAACAAAACAAGATAGAATATAAAAATTCCCCTAAGTGTTAATCATCAAGCATACTAACTAACAAGAGATAAATGACATACCTTTTAAATATTGTTTTTCCTTGCTAGTGTCATCCTCGCTTTGTTTCAAGGCTTATAGGATGTTGAACCTATAAAAAGACAGAAGCCAACGAAGTGAAAGAAACAATGTATTCTCAACAAAACTTATGTATGTGATCAAGGAGTCATACAATAAAATAAGGACAATTTAATGGGAAATAAATATATTGTTGTATTAGAAATATGAAAAGGAGAATACAACCAGATGCCTTGATGTTATAAGGTCACTTCCAATAGTTCCTTGCTTCCCACACACTTCTGCTTCACATATTTTGAGACTATATATTTGAAAGTCACTCACAATCTATCTTGACAAAGAAAAGCTCAAAGCCAACATAGGCCCAAAAACTCCAAGCTACAAGAGTTACTCAAACCCAATCAAGCTAACTTTCCCAAGCTAACTAAATTTCCCCATGAGAAATTCTCTCCTTTTATAGACTAAAAAGGATAGGGTGAGGAGGTTAGGATGATCCCAAGAGATCAAGGATGCAACTCAGATCCAAACCGATCGGAGGCCACCTCACCCTCGAAGCTTCTATTCTAGAACGTTCGAGAAATTCCTCTTTTTCCTTCGTACGAAAATCACCGCACCCTTATAATTGAGAAAACTATGATGACATCGTAGGCCACTGTGGTGCAACTTGCGAAGATCCTAGAGCGTTGCACCCTTAACACTAAGCAAGGTGCGATGATCCCTTTTTATAAGGTTTTTGGCAAAGAAAAAGTATAATTTCATTTCTCTGGGAAAAAGTATCTTCATTCTTCTTCAAGGATTAAGGCCATTGATCCTTCTAACGAAAAAGGATAGGTTTATATCATTAAAGGTCATAGGGGTGATGAAAATAATGTGTAACAATAAGCCCCCCAAATTATGAAGTTAGAACGGAGTGATAGCTGAAATACTTTGTTGAGTGTGTGTAGGGAACAAGGAACACGTCGGTCAGACACTTGCCAAAAAACAAGGAAATACAGTACAATAATATATCATCACTGAGGTAGGCATTCCCATACTTAGAATGCAAATGAATTAAAGCATAAATGTTGACATGCAAAGATCCATGTCAAGTAAGATAGGTCATGGACACCAAACATACACTGTGGATCCATGCCATTATGACTAAAATATGAACATAGCCACCAAAAATACATTGTGGATGTATGCATTAAAGACTCAAATTTGAACATAGCCACGAGACATACACTGTGGATCTATGCAACAATACAATCTGAATATACTCCAATGCAACCTGAATCTGTCAAAAATGATTCAGGGTATTCATCTCCAACACTCTATAGTACGAATCTAACCATGCAAATACATGTGTTGAAGTCGAACATGGTAGAAACCACTTGATTACTGGTCATTAGTGTATACCATTAACAAGTGCAAGGTAAATCACCATTAATGTCAATGACTCCCAAGGTACACTAATACAATCCAACATGTGTGAATTTGTGAGTTGAAGTCGAACACTCGATGGAAACTCCCGATCAAGGGTTAATAATGAAAACCCATTGTCGAAAGTGAAGAAACTTGCCATTGAGGCATGCAAGTTCCAAGGTACCAATTATTTTCTAAGTATAATTCCTGGATAATGAGTTGAAGTCGACATGAACCGACTCGTCACAGGAGGGCCTTAATTTATCCCCCATCAATGACAGGAAACAAGTAACAAGATTTGAAGTAGATCAGAGTAACAAGTGATTCATGACTGACTCAGGGATGGCTGATGCAATAGAAGGATTAAGGACTGTAAAATGACCGATGCAATATAAGGATTTCTAGGTTGAACTTCTCTTTGAACGTATTGACAACACGACAACTATCTTGGAAACACTGACTCAACAACAGGGATCACAGACCAAATTGTAATCTTATAAAGGAGTATGATCAAGAGACAAGAAGATTTTCCAACCTAGACACAAAGTGAGTGAAAGGGTGTCATGTTCAAAAGTGACTCTTCCATAGAATACAGGTTTAGACACATTTCTTTTCCAATTGGTCCCCCACCATTTATGGCGAGTACCTCTTTATTTTTACACAAGCTTGAGGAGGATAACATATGCTTGAATTGTATTCTCATCCTTCAGATTATATTTAACAAACCCTAGGAAGGAGTGGTTTGGTCCCATATGGGCCTTTTGATGTTTTTTTTACGAGTCCAAAGAAAGTAAACTCAGTGGTTTTTCATATTTAAAGAGTATGAAAAATACTTAAAGGAAACTCCAAAATGTCATTTTTCATAAAATAGTCTGACGAGACCGAAAAAGAGATAAACTACCACTCAACAGACATTTTCTTTAAATACTTTAATGGGCATGAAAAGAACAAGATCACTCGACAATATTTTCATGTTTAGAGAGTCTAAAAAGAGCTTAAAGAGAACTCCAGGGGGTTCCTTTTTCATATAACCTTTACGAGTTTGAAAAAGTGATAAAATTTTACTTGATTACATTCTCCTGTATTTATGAGCACGAGAAAGAAAAAAGACTAAGCTCTGGATTGTTTTCATTTTTACGCAACCTTAAAACAAAACAAAACTATGCTTGGGATAGATTTTATTTTTACACAAGCTAAAAACTAAACTAAACTATGCTTGGACTTGGTTTCATTTTTACACAAGATTGAACTAGAGGAAACTATGCTTGAGGTAGGTGGTTTCATTTTTACACAAGCTTGAACCATAGAAAACTATTCTTGGACTTCCCAATGCATAACACAGGGATGGTTGGCACTTAGCCCCCATCTTAAGAAACTAGCGGCTTTAACTTCAACATGAAGTCCAGGCTGAAATCATTTTCCCCCAAGCTTCGTTTTGTCCAACGACATAGGTGGATGAAAAGAAAATTCAAATAATATAAGTAAAAAAGTACTTGAATCAATTATAGAAGGGAAAAGTTGTTTCATTTTTTAATGAGCTTGACACAGGAACAGGAACTATGCTTGAGAATCTAGGTTCAATCCCCAGACCTCTGTTTCATTTTTTAATGAGCTTGACACATAAACAAGAACTATGCTCGTAGATGGTTTTATTTTTTAACGAGCTTGAAATCAGAAAACCCTACTCAAAACTCTCTTCTTGATCATGGCTTCCAAGAGGACGATGCTCTGGAAGGAAACCATGTCAAGGGACAAAACTCGATCATGGCTTCCAAGATATCTTCACTCGATGGAAGAAACACACTCTGGAAAGAACACATGTCGAGGGCTGCGATAGGGGTAAGGAGTTCAAGCTCTAATAGCCCTACTGAAGAAATCACCATGCCAACTATTAGATCCAAGTCATAAGATATTGATCTTATAGTGAGAGGCTCATCTGCATCGGCAATTGAAGACATGGGATACAACGCCACATAATTGACCTGTAGCGGGGGCGATACTATCTGCATATAATAATTTTTCAACATCCTATAACCTTTGAAACAAAGAGAGGATGCCACTAGTAAGGACAAACAACATTTAAAAGGTATGTCATTTATCTCTTGTCCCTAGTATGGTCACCAATTTTGTTATCGGGCAAATCGGTAAGTGTGGACACAAACAGATCCCCCTAGTTTTACCCCGATACTAGAACAAAACAAGATAGAATATAAAACTTCCCCTAATTTTTAATCATCAAGCATACTAACTAACAAGAGATAAATGACTTACCTTTTAAATGTCGTTTTTCCTCACTAGTGTCATCCTCGCTCTGTTTCAAGGATGATAGGATGTTGAACCTGTAAAAAGACACAAGCCAATGAAGTGAAAGAAACAATGTATTCTCAACAAAACTTATGTATGTGATCAAGGAGTCATACAATAAAATAAGGAAAATTTTATGGGAAAGAAATATATTGTTGTATTAGAAATATGAAAAGGAGAATACAACCAGATGCATTGATTTTATAAGGTCCCTTCCAATAGTTCCTTGCTTCCCACACACTTCTGCTTCACGGATTCTAAGACTGTAGATTTGAAAGTCACTCATAATCTATATTGACAAAGAAAAGATCAAAGCCAACATAGGCCCCAAAACTCCAAGGTACAAGAATTACTCAAACCCAATCAAGCTAACTTTTCCAAGCTACCAATCTAACTAACTTTCCCCATGGGAAATCCTCTCCTTTTACAGGCTAAAAAAGATAGGGTGAGGAGGTTAGGATGATCCCAAGAGATCATGGATGTGACTAAGATCCAAACCGATCGGAGGCCACCTCACCCTCTAAGCTTCTATTCTAGAACTTTAAAGAAATTCCTCTTTTTCCTTCGTACGAAAGTTGTCGCACCCTTATAACTGAGCAAACTGCGATGACGTCGCAGGCCACTGTGGTGAAACCTGCGATGATCCTCGATCGTTTCACCCTTAACACTAAGCAATGTGAGATGATCCCTTTTTATAAGGTTTTTGGCAAAGGAAAAGTATAATTTCATCTCTCTGGGAAAACGTATCTTCATTCTTCTTCAAGGATTAAGGCCACTGATCCTTCTAACGACAAAGGATAGGTTTACATCATTAATGGTCATAGGGTTGAAGGAAAAAATGTGTAAAAACTCATCTTCTCTGAGTCTCTCCTCTATCTTCAACAAAACATTCATTCTACATCTCAGCTTTCTTGCAAACAATTTCACTATAGGTCATTTGACCCTCTTCTTCATTTTCCAACCACATCTCTAGTATTCTTCACTTTCCTTTAGAATCTTTATCATCATACTGAGTTGTTATTTTAACTTAGAAATCTCTCTGTCAAATTCCTTATCAATTATCCTCTTCCTCCCAATTTCTTTGACCTCTTCTCTAATTTTATTATGGATTCATTTTGAGCCATTCCTTTGACTATCTCTAGTCATGTTCATCTCTTTGAGATTCACATTTCTCAATGGTGAGATGCAAATAGCCTCTGCGGTAACAAGTATTTGTCACCTTGTTAAACAATACGTCACCAAGTTTCTCTCCCAAAATTGGCATTTTGGTATCTCTCTGGTTCTCTCCTATAGAACCTTCTAATTTCTCTGCACCTCTAGGCTTATTAACTTCTACTCACAATCCCCTAACTCCAACCTCAGCTAGAATTCATCAAGGGTCTTTGCCACAACCTTGCTTCCTTTACCTCTACCACAACTCTTCTAGTTGTAAACCACTGTCACAGTACCTTCTCAGTTGCTACCTGGAAATATATGATCTATTCCATAATTAAAACTCAAATAACATCCAACTTTACCACCCAAACTCCATGTATTTTCACTCAACAATTTTCCTTAGCTCCATTTATGTAATGTCCCCAACTAGGCTAGGTGGGACTATTATTTTTTTCTGCCAAAAATTTGTTATTTCTTCTTATGTGAATTTGTTGTTAACTTCTTACAAATAGTTTTCTCAATTAGGAATATTTTCAAACATATAGCAAACATCCATTACACAGAAAATAATGCAGATAACCTTGACATCTTATTATGGATGGAAACTCCCAAAATCAGTAGAAAGATGTCTAATGGTTGTAATAACAGTTGTATAATACTCCTAATCATAGTGTGGGGTTTAAAGAGCCTTGTATTAGGATTTGTCATTCTTTTAACCCAATGACACCAAATAAACCTCCTTGAATCCCTTTTTCCTTATTGAATATAGACTAAGAGAGTCATATAGGCTATTAAGTCATCCTTTGTCAATTGGAAGGGGACATTACATTCCTCCCTTCCTAGGATTTCTTGTCCCAAAGAAACTCCAGATCATAATGTTGTAAGATCTACTCTCCTTCCCATGTAGCATATTTTGTGGGTAGTCCTCTCCATACAACCAAATATTATCGAATGAACCTGCTCCTAAGTCTTTGTTCTTTGACAAAAAAATCCTCTTGGGATTTATAACCAATTGTCCTTCCTCATCTATTGGAGGAATATCTTCCGAAGTTGTGACCTACTATCCTAATGCCTTCTTGAGGTAGGATACATGGAAGGTGTTGTGGATCTTGCCACCCTCTGTTAACTCCATCTCATATGCTTCTTCAATAACTCTCTTGACCACTCTGTAGGTTCCGTAAAAATGAGGCTTCAACTTCTCTATACCACTCTTCTTCAACTATGACTGTCTATAAGGCTGTAATATGAGAAATACTAGATCTCCAATCTCAAAGTTTTGTTCTACCTTGTGCCTATCTTCATACATATTTTGTTGATTCTGAGCGACCAACAAATTCTCCTTCAGGAATCTCAATATGTCCTAACTTTACTGCACCCAGTATTTGGCCTTAGGAGCTCAACTCTCTCTAAACTCCAATTCCACAAAAGATGGACCATCATAGCCATACAAGACCCTGAATGGGATAATCCCAATGGAAATATGATGAGTGGTGTTGTATCAATGCTCCCCATTATGTAACCACTTTATCCATGCTCATCACTGCCTTGACACATAGATCATCAAGTACCCCTTGATCCATGTGTTTACTATATCAGTCTTCCCATTTGTCTAGGGGTGATAGCTAGTACCAGATGTCAACTCTGTCATGGATAACCTAAACAACTCCTGGAAAAATGCATTGAGAAACATTTTATCTCGGTCACTAACTATGTTCCTTGGAAGACCATGGAGTCTGAAAACCTCCTTGAAGAATAGATTTTCTACCTGAGATGCATTGTACTTTGTAGGAATGGAAAAGAACTACACATATTTAATCAATCTGTCCAGTACCACATAGATATAGTCCCTACCCTGTACCTTTCACAATCCTGTGATAAAGTCCATGGAGATGTTATCCCACTTCTGCTTCAGAATTGACAATGGTTGAATTAGTCCCACAAGATGTGTGAAATATGACTTGTTCTGCTGGAAATCCATGCACTCCCTCACTTGACTAAGTACATACCCCTTGAAACCCTTCCATGAGAATCTATCCCTCACATTATTGTAGGACTTCAAATACCCCTGGTGCCCTGCCAGTGGTGCATCATGTAGTTCCCTCAAAATATTATCCTTGAGTGTGGATTCAGGGACAAGATAGATCTTGTCTTTGTAGTAGATGATGTCATCAACTACCATGTGTTAAAATATTGTAACTGCAAAGAGTATTCTATTATTATTGATGTATTATTCATTAGATCAATCTCATTTTGTGGATTGATCATGTCGGGCATTGTAAATGACCAAATCCTCTTTTATGGATTGGTCAAACCCTAATTGTAATATACAAATTGAGAATCCCCCCCCCCAGATAAATTAAAGTGGTTCTAACCACCCAGAAAGACAAGTCATCCCTGGCAGTGAAGAGACACCTCCTTTCGACACTTGCCAGTTTGTATAAATAAAGGAAGCCAACCACTCATTTTTTCACTCACTCATCTCACTCATCTAGTGCGCAAGTATTGAAGGAAGCTGCAATTACCAGTTGCCGGAAGAAGGAAGAGAAATAGGTGCATTGCTTGGGAGAGGATATTCTCTAGTGTTGGGTTTATTGTCTTGGCATTGTATTGGCTATCTATAATAAGGAATTTTTTGTTGGGTTTTCTTCCCCATGAGGGTTTCCCATAATAAATGTTGTGTATCTTGTGATTGTGTTTCTCTCAGTAATCCTATCTATGCTATGGTTATCTAGTAAATAAAAAAGAAACATAATAATATATTAAACCTTAACATGGAATCAGAGCTAAGCTAAAGAGAGCATATTTCACTGGATAAAGAAAAACGTCATTGTTGTCGTACAAGAAAATTAGGGCTTATTGTTGGAGAGGAATTTTTTCCTAAAACCCATCTAGAAAAGTGCCCTACCCTAGTGAAGATTTTGGCATCTTGAGCGCACCTTTTCAGTGGATAGAACTCCTGGAAAGTGAAACCCTAGTTTTCAATAGTACCAGGAAACTAGGAAACCAGGAAACCAGAACCATTACCAGAAGTACCAGTCCAAATTTCTGCAAGATCGGTTTCAAGGGGTAAAATTTGTTTTTTCAGAAATCCGACTGCACCAACTTACTCGCCTCATCTCAGTGCATCTAGCCCCTAGATCATAATTTCAAAATATGAATTTTGAAAAATTAGGGTTTCCTCATAAAACCCTAAATTGCAGTTGCAGCTGCAGTTTCAGTATCATCTGCAGTACCAGTTGTAGTCACCCTTGAATTTTTTAAGAGTTGGAGAAGGGATCTCTTGCCATAGATCCAGAAGGATCTCAAGATCCAACACATTCAGAGGAATAAATAAACCCAGGTTTGATTATTTTGATATGCATCTATTTGTTATGACATTATTTTGATCTAGGTTGCATGTTGAAGCTATGACTATCATACTAAACTTTAGTGAAAATTAAAGTCAAGGTATTAGATGGATTAAAGTTGAGATCATAGAGTTTATTCTCTAACCCAACTTTCTATCAAGATAGCATATTGTCTTAGTACAGAGGATAGGTTGAAGAAAGCACTTGTCATCTTGAGTGAATGACACTTGGAAGAAAAGCAACAAACTCATTCTTGAAGACAAGACTCCATGTTCCAGGTTTGATTAATTAAGTTGATAAGATTCAAAGTTGATAACTACCCCATTACAAGTAAACAATATAGTTGAGGTAAATGTCTTTGAAAAGTGTTATACTTGGTAGCATGTGAGAATATCGAGATAAATGCTTAATGTAATCATTTAATAGATACAATTAACATCTCCTCTAGGAGAAAATTCTTGTGTTGATTCCAGGTAACCTTGGATGAATGTTTGATCACAACACTAGAAGAGTGTTTATCATTTATTATTGTATTTCTTACTTTTGATCCTTGTTTCAGAGAGGTCACAAGTGATAGCTCTAAAGGAGCTACTGTGACGATTATTCGTGCTATTGTTTTATCTATTGTTATTAGAAGAGTATTATTCTTGCTTGTTGTTTTGTTGACCTTGTTTAAGGTCACAAGTGATAACCTTGAGGAAGCTATAGTGAAGGTTGCAGAAGGAAACATATTAGATGAGACATGAAGCAGACTATGTACATAACCATATACACTCATGTACCAAAGAAGATGAAGAAGAAGCTATCCTTTGAGATTCAGAGTATCTCATATGAAGATTGATTGTAAGGAGAAGAAGGCTCCAAAGATGACTGGACATTAGAACAAGAACTCACAGTAGAATTTTTCAAAGGTTAATGAAGCCACCTTGATAGGAAGTAGAACTCGTTTGAAGCCTGACTTAGTCTTTCATATTTAGACTTGGTATTCAACACCAAGTATACCTTGTAAGAGATGATGAAGTCCTTGTGTAGTCAGAAGAAATCAAGGATAATCCTGATCTCAGAAAGGATCAGATTGTTAGGGTCCTAACCCGCACATAGGTAGAATAATATATTTGGATGTAATAAAGGTCAATATTAATAAGGCCTTGCAATAAAATAGAATAAGTCGAATGTAAGAAGACCTAATAGAATCTTCCGCTTCTAGAAGGATCTTCCTCTAGATGCTTCTTTTGATAGACATATTTATACGAGTCTATGGTATGAGAACCCTAGCTTGGATATTATTGTAATAGAGATCTGCTTGACTGGAGGTTTCCCCCTCGAAGAGGCCCGTGAACATTGATCTTAGAATAAAAGTGTTATTTATGTTGTTATTCTTATATCATTTTAGTGTTATTGCGGTGATTATTCTGGTTATATTGTTGTTATTATGCCATTTCTAGCATTTTATTTATGTTTTGCATACTTTTTATATTTGGTATATTACAAGTGGTATTAGAGAACTTTCCTTGTGAGAAATTGTGTGTTAATTTTTTTCAGGGTAGAGATGTACTCTGACATCTTTAAGCCACAAAGATCTGTCATTACGTGCATAAACCCACGATTGAGGGATTCATACATGCAAGAAATACAAGTGGTACTTAAGTGAACATCTGTTGGCCACCCTTGTAACCCCTATTGGTACCCCTTTGAGTGGTAGCGCATCAAACAACACCTATGTATGGATCGACCTAGATTACCTAAAGCCCTCTTTAGATAAACCGATCGGCCGCCTAACTGCTATAGTGCCACCGATAACAACACTCAGAAAGATACTCTTTAGTACCTAGGTAGTTGTGTAGTATGGCTAAGGGCATGGTCTAGCCTCCTTAGTTAGTGCCCTGAGATATTGGGTCGAGTACTACTGTTGGACCCTGCATGTATATTAGAGAGCTATCGCATAGGGAAAACCATTGTCTGTAGAACCCTTGAATACCTAACCCTTGGGGACATAAACATAAACAAATTAAAACAGACAAGATCTATTGTCGTGCAACTATGTTCGGGTTGCCAAATCACTACACATTTCTTCCTGGTTAAGCATTTGAGAATTACATCACTACAGTATTCTTTAGACCGGAGTATAACTCTGCAAGTGTAAAAAAAAAAAAAAGTCTAGAAATTTTTGCACCATTATTTGAGACCTATTCCATTGGATTCATCTCTTCGCCCTTATCACATTCATACATATCATTTTTCAGCAAAATTTTTGATCCCACTTGCCCCATTTTAGTTCCCTTGTCATCATGGCCCATACCTGTAGCCAAGACTTGGAATCTTGCTTCAATACCTTGCAATCTAATTTCACTGAGACCCAATAAGAATTGAAACAACTCAGTGCCAATGTTGTCACCATCAACACAACCATGCAGTCCTCAATGGAGGAAATCAAACAGGACCTGACCACCTAGCTTGAATCTGTGGTTTCGATACTCTGCACCAAGTTGCATATCCCTACAGATAACCCTTTATCTGACCCACCTCCACATATTGAAGCTGAAAATTCCACTCATTCCCATAACTTTCAGCACCATCACTTTCAACATGACCTATGCCTTTCACAGGTGGATGTGACCAAATTTGATGGCTCAGATCCCACTGGTTGGGTAACCCAAATGGAACATTATTTCTCTTTATATGACATTACGTATGACTTGGCCAAACTCCGGTATGGTGTTCTCCATATAGATCAAGAACGTTGGCAATGGTGGCAATGGAGAAAAAATTCTCGTTAAGGGTATATTGCTTGGACACACTTTGTGGCAGAGCTTTATGAATGCTTTGACACTGACACCAACCATTTGGGCCATTTGAAAAAGTTGAATCAATCAGGAACTGTGGAATAATTTATACCTTCTTTTGAGCGCCTGGATTTTCGGACAGAGGGCATGTCTGATGCCTTTTTCTGAGAGTGTTTTATTTCCGAGAGTGTTTTATCAGTGGCCTTAAGGATGAGATTCAGGCCCATGTCCTCATGGCTCGGCCTCAGATTTGGGTGGAGGCTACTAAAAGAGATAAATAAGCACAACAGGTTGTATCTTCTCAAAACCAGAAACCCTCCTTTATCCCTCGCACTAAAACAATAAATCCCACTACTCCCTCCGTTCCACTAAAGATCCAAAAATTGACCACGACTGAAATGGATGAATGCCAACTCAAAGGCCTTTGTTATAATTGTGATGAAAAATATTTCCCAGGCCACAATTGTAAGGAACAAAATCTTTTTATGGCCATCTCGGAGGATATTTCGGAAGACGATGTTGAAACTCCCCTTGTGTCTGAGTCACCTGAAACCATTGACATAACCCCTCCCTCAAATCCTCCCAAAGTAGAATCAGTCATTTCCCTAAATGCTCTCACTGGCTTCTTTGCTCCCCAAACCCTCAAGCTAATCGGTTACATCAAGCATAGGAAGGTCATCATTCTGGTTGATAGTGGAAGCACCCATAATTTTATTCATCGCCACATTGCCCAAGAAACTCATTGCTACATCCATGCAGTCAATAATTTACAAGTCATGATTTCCAATGGTGGCTCCATGAAATGTGGAGGGCGTTGTAAAAATGTGTGTCTCCAAATTGGTGACTACCACTTGAAATCTCATATGTTTTCTATCGACATGGGTGGTTGTGACATTGTGTTGGGTGTAGACTGGCTAAGAACTTTGGGTCCCATTCTCATGGATTTTAAGGAATTAACCATGCAATTTGACCAGGAGGGCCAACAATATAAGTTCCAAGGCATCATCGTTGGTTCACTTGAGATCATTAGTTCCCATCGCATGGAAAAGTTGCTCAAAAAAGGTCATTCTGGTGTCATTACCCAACTCCATGCCATACAAGAAACAAAGACACCCTAGGTGCCGCAAGACCTCCAATCCATTCTTTCTAAACATCAAGTGGTATTTTCCACTCCCTAGGGACTCCCTCCTTCCTGTGGTGTTCATGATCATTCCATTCCCCTTGTACCAGGAAGCCTTCCTCCAAATATCTATCTGTATCGTCACCCCTTTTCCCAAAAATATGAAATTGAGAAAATGGTCCGGGAACTCCTTAACGTAGGTGTTACCCACCCTAGTACGAGCCCCTACTCTTCTCCAGTGGTCATGGTCCTGAATAAAGAAGGTTCTTGGCGAATGTCTCATGAATTTCGTGCCCTCAACAAACTTACCATTAAAGACAAATTTCCCATTCCTGTCATTGGTGACCTCTTGGATGAATTGAGTGGTGCCCAGTTCTTTACTAAACTTGATCTTTGTTCTGTCTACCACCAGATACGTATGAAAGAGGTAGACATTCCCAAGACTTCCTTTAGAACTCATGACGACCACTATGAGTTTTTGTTCATGCCCTTTGGCTTGTGTAATCCCCCCTCCACCTTCCAAAGCCTCATGAATAATGTCTTCCATCCTTTTCTCCGACATTTTGTCTTAGTTTTCTTTGATGGTATCCTCATCTATAGAAAAACCTGGACAAACCATCTTGCTCATGTGGATCGAGTTCTCCATCTACTCTCTCAACACCAACTTTTCCTGAAATTTTATAAATGTGCTTTTGGTGCCTCATAAGTCGAGTACTTGGGTCATGTGGTTGGCAAGGACAGTGTCAGGGTGGATCCTAAAAAGATTGAAGCCATGCAAGACTGGCCTCACCCAAAGACTCTCAAAATCTTGCATGGATTTCTGGGCTTAATAGGTTATTATCGCAAGTTTGTTAAGAATTATGGAAAAATTGTAGCACCTCTCACTACACTCCTAAAAAATAACTCTTTCACTTGGACTCCAACAGCTGCTCAAGATTTTCAAAACTTGAATATGGCCATGTGCACCACTCTAGTCCTGGCCCTTCCTGATTTCAAAAATACCTTTGTCTTGGAATGTGATGCTTCAGGGAAAGGAATTGGTGTTGTCCTTATGCAAGAGGGTAGGCCTTTGGCCTTTACCAGCAAGCAACTATGTGAAATAAATCTGGGCAAATCAATCTATGAAAAGGAAATGTTGGCTATTTTTCATTTCATTGATCTGTTGCGCCCTTATCTATTGGGGAAATGATTCCAAATTAAGACAGACCATCAAATCCTCAAGTATTTTCTGGAGCAACGCATTTCCTCCCCGGAGCAACAAAAATGGGTGAATAAGCTCTTTGGATATGATTATGAGATGATTGACAAGAAAGGAAAAGACAATGTGGTTGTGGATGCACTTTCCCAAAAATATGAAGATGACGGATCCCTTTTTTCTCTTTCCTTCATTGTTCCAGATTGGCTCCAAGCCATTCGCTAGGAATGGCTACACGATCCCAAAAGTTCGCATTTGATCCAACAATTGCAGTCCAATGCTCCAGCTTCCCCAGGGTACTCTTGGCTCCATGATGAGCTTCGATACAAAGGCCATTTGTATTTAAGTAAACAATCAAAACTTAAATCCACAATATTTTCTGAGCTTCATGTTACACCCACAACTGGGCACTCTGGGTTTACCAAAACCTGTGACAGGGTCAAACATTCTTTTTTATGGGATGGTATGAAATAAGACATTCATAATTTTGTCATTGAATGTGATGTGTGTCAACACAAAAAGGGAGAACCAGTCAAATATTTGGGCACACTACAACCACTTCCAATTCCACCTGCTATTTGGAGGGATATCTCTATGGATTTTATCACAGGCTTACCCAAATTGGGAAATAAATCAGTCATCATGGTGGTTGTTGATCGCCTTTCCAAGTATGCTCATTTCGGTTCTTCAACATCCATTTACATCATCCACAGTGGCTCAAATTTTCATGGATCAGGTCTTCAAGCTTCATGGCATGCCACATTCTATTGTTTCTGATCGCGACCCAACTTGCACCAACAATTTTGTACAATAACTATTCAAGCTACAAGGCACCCAATTGCATCTTAGCACAAATTATCATCCCCAGACTGATGGTCAAATGGAAGTTGTCAACAATTGTTTGGAAACATATTTGAGGTGTTTTGCCTCAAAAAAGAAAAATCAGTCAGCTCAATGGTTACCCCTAGTTGAATGGTGGTACAACACTTCATACCATACAACTACACGCATGACTCCTTTTGAAGCGGTATATGGACAAAATCCACCTTCATTTATCTCATACTTACCTGGTGTCTTGAAGGTCCAGGCAGTTGACCAAACACTTATAGTTCAAGAGGCTATTCTCCATACCCTCAAAGATATTTTGGTCATGACACAAAATCGCATGAAGCAACAAGCAGATCAAGGTCACTCTGAACATCAATTTGCAGAAGGGGATCAGGTGTTTCTTCGACTGCAACCTTACAAGAAAAATTCCCTCAAGGTCGAGCATTTTCATAAGCTAGTGCCCAAATTTTATGGGCCTTATACCATTCTCAAGCATGTGGGACAGGTGGCCTACCAGTTATCTTTGCCCAGTCATTCTAAGCTACATCTTGTTTTTCATGTTTCATGCTTAAAGAAGGTGATTGGAACTAAGTGCCAAATTCAAACCAACCTTCCTGAGTTAGATGAAGAAGGATCCATTTGGCTACAACCACAAACAGTTTTGGACCAGAATGAGCATCACCTGCATTAGAGAACCATCAAGGAAGTGTTGGTCCAGTGGAAAGATACAACTCCAACAGATTCCACTTGGGAACTAGCTACCATTCTGCAACAATTTCCACATCTCAAGCCTTGAGGACAAGGTTGCTTTTAGGGGGGAGGACATGTTAGGGTCCTAACCTGCACATAGGTAGAACAATATATTCGGATGTAATAAAGGTCAATATTAATAATGCCTTGCAATAAAATAGAATAAGTCGAATGTAAGAAGACCTAATAGAAGCTTCCGCTTCTAGAAGGATCTTCCTCTAGATGCTTCTTTTGATAGACATATTTAGTATAAATAGGAGTGAAGCGTATGAGAACCCTATCTTGGATATTATTGTAATAGAGCTATGCTAGACTAGAGGTTGCCCCCTCGAAGAGGCCCGTGAACATTTCTCTCAGAATCAAAGTGTTATTTCTCTTGTTATTCTTATATTATTTCAGTGTTATTGTGGTGATTGTTCTAGTTATATTGTTGTTATTCTGCCATTTCTAGCATTTTATTTCTGTTATGCATACTTTTTATATCTGGTATATTACACAGATGAAGATACAACTTCCAGGATTGGGAGACAGATTCCATGAGAAGACTAGAACGTAACTTCAAAGACTCTCAGGAGATATGAAATATCCTGGAATATTCCCTTGTTTCAGTGACAAAGAAGGAAGCCAGTCAGAAAGACTAGGATGTGGATTCTTTCGTGAGACTAGAAGAGAAGTTAGTATTGACTTCCAATATTGATCTATACAGATCAAGCATGTTGCAGATGTACAAAGTCTGATGTGTGTCCATAGGATTCTCCCAGCAATAAAGAAAGGGAGAAGACTATGACGAGACACTTATTGAAGAAATAGTTCCAGTATTTATGAAGACAACCAGAACAACCATGATTCATATATAGTATGAGATGCAGGGGGAGAAATCCCCATATTTAAAATTGAATGGAAGTTGGTGCATTACATTAGTTGGGTGATGGAGACATGACTACAATGAAATATAGATTTACCTCCATGAAAGAATAAGAGCTACCTTCAGTTTCAGTTATTGAGCCACTCTAAGTTTCAACTGAAGTGGTTTCCATGATGGAGTAGAGGAGTTACTCCCATATTTTAGTAGTCACAGTGATAATGGAGAAACCATTCCCATATTTAGAGTAGATGCAGGTGTAGAGTCCCAATTCCAGAAGGAACAATTGTAGAAATAAGAGAGGACATACTCTCAAGCAGTGAGACAGATAGTGCTTTGCAAAGAGCACATAGAGCTAACACATGATTGTGCAGATTGAGTTGCAGCTGAGTAAGTGTACCAGATTGGTATAATGTAATGAGAAAAATTTATTTGAAGATTGAAGATAGAAAAAATCATGTCTTCTAGTTGAAGGAAACTCTATACGTGTTGAAGAAAGCTCCTAGATCTTGGTATGGAAGAATTGACAGTTTCCCATTGAAATTGGGCTTTACCAAGAGTAAAGTTGATTCTAACCTTTATCTCAAGGTTATGAATGATGAGCCAGTGATGTTACTACTATATGTAGATGATGTATTCTTGACAAGATGAAAAAAATCTCATCACATATTGTAGAAGAAGCTCACTACATAGTTTGATGGAAGACCTTAATGCATTATCTCTTAGGTATTGAAGTTTGGCAGAGCACAAAGAAGATATTTCTTAACCAAGGGAAGTATGCAGTTGAAATACTAAAGATATTTGATATGTTAGATTGAAAATCCATGAATACAACCATAGAAACAAAGTTGAAGCTCCTGGTTGACACTTCGTTAGAATTGTTTGATGCTACAGATAGATCATTGGATCGTTGATCTATCTGACGAACACCGGGCCAGATATATGTCTTGCTTGAGTCGGTTTATGGTAGAGCCCAGATGTGTTCACCTGGTTACTATAAAAAATGTGATGAGGTACCTTAAGGGTACATTAGATTATGGTCTCAGTTACAATGGAGATCACGACTTCAGACTGAGTGGTTATACCGATTCAGATTGAGCTAGAAGTGTTTATCATAGAAAGAGAACTTCGGGATGTTTAAGTCTAAGGTTAGCCATGACTTCATGGTAGAGTAGGAAGCAATCAAGTATTGCTCTCAGCACGGCAGAAGCATAATACATTGTTGCATGTTCTACCAGTTGTGAAGCCATATGGCTTCAGATGTTTTTGACATATCTATTTGATCTGGAGATGGAAGCCACCATGATTCTATGTGATAACCAAGTCGTATAAAGATAATGGAGAACCATGTGTTCCATGATGAGTCAAAACATATAGAGATATGGTATCACTTTACTCATGATATGATGCAGAGAGGAGCTATAAAACTGCAATATGTTGGCACGGATGAACAGGTTGCAGATGTGTTGACCAAACCTTTGTCTCGTGTAAAGTTTGAGAACTTTCAAGACAAGTTTGGTATAGTCCAAAAGGACCTCCCTCGAAAGGGGGAGTAGTGTTGATGATACTATAGTATCTTGACCAATAATGGTATCTACGTTAGGATTTTATATCCTAGGGAATATTTTGATTCCTAGGCAGATCCTTTAGATCTGTCAGAGTACTACAAGATATCAATTCCATGCCAGCTTTGTGTTGATGATGTGATGTCAGCCTAGTGCTATGATTCCATCTTTGTGTTGATGATGTGATGTCAAACTAGTGTTTTGATGCCAAATTCATGCTGATGATGTGTTTCCAAACTCGTGCTGTGATGCCAACTTCGTGCTGATGATGTTGTGTTTCTAGCCTCGTGTTGTTATACCATCTTCGTGTTGATGATGTTGTGTTTCCAACCTTGTGCTGTGATGCCAACTTCTTGCTGAGGATGTTGTGTTTCTAGCCTCATGATGTGATGTTGGCTTCATGCTGATGATATTGTGTAGCCAGCCTCGTGTTGTGATGCCATCTTAGTGCTGAAGATTCTCAGTCCACTGCCGATGTTGATGATGTTGATATTTTAACAACATCGGGAAGACATTCTATAAAGAAAATAATTAATAATATAATTATTATTGATTGTTAAATATCATATATAATAAGTAAATGATAATAATAAATAGTTATTGATTATTCAAGGGACGCATCCCTTCATGGATGGTCACCTTATGTTCCCTATATATGGAACACTCATTATTGTAATAATATATCAAATATCTCTCATATCTTATATGAAGAGCAACAACATGGTATCAGAGTAATACTGGGCTAACTCCCTCACAAGAGGGCCCAGGATCTTGAAAGAAAGTTGTGTGAATTATTTGGGTTTGAATTCTCTTCTTCAACTTGAGCAAGGCTAGACCCACTTGGAAAATGCTATCAATTCCCTCATAGAGGAAAACATCCCAAATCTGAACGACTAATAAAATAGGCAATTCAGAGGAGAAAAAAGTGAGAAACCACTTGCATGCATAAATCGATGAGACGATCCTTTGCTCCTCAAAATGTTGATTCAGCGTGGGCAGATTCACCTTCACTAGCATTCCAAACTGAAAGAGGTATTGTTCTAAAAGAGGGGCACGTTTCAAATATATTCCTTGCATTGCCATCTTATTCAACATTGAAACCATCGTCCAAAAGGCTGCCTCCTCGTTCATGTAAAGAAGAAGCAAGCTCGTTATGTAACTCATCCCTTGAATATCCCAATTGAGTTCTGTCATACACATCATATGATTTCAAAACTTCATACATAGACCTGATATAGGTTTGGGATTATGCCAGGAATTTTAAAGTGTGAGGAATGTCTTTAAAAAGACAGAGGTTCTCAAATTTGGACATTTCATAGGATATGAGTTGAGCATAATGTACGACTGGGTTCTCCAACGGAATTTTTGCACCACCTGAAATAAGTTTCCAACTATGCCATGAGACCAATGTGGCACGGCTTGCCTGATATTTTTTTTTACTTCTTCCAAGTTCTTTCTCAGGCAGTGCCACCAATCAATAACTGACTTGATTAACCATTGGTCCGTCCCTGTACATTTCGAATTGGTTGAGAGTTCAAATGGGGTGTAATATTTCTCTCATGCATGAACTCTAAATATTTAGGGTCACATATATATGCGTCTAACATCGTGAACGTTGCTGCATTGGGCGTCCATGAGATTGCGAACCTCTGCCTTATATAGAGATTGTGGAGATGAAGGAAATATACTTGTGATATAAGTCGACTTGGACCAAAATCCTATGAAAACCATATTATATTGAGAAAATATTTGCAAAATCATCCCCGTACGAGAAGAGAAGCGAGATGGTTCAAGGAACAATGAAGTCTTCAGATCCACAAATATTCACAGGCAAAGTTTTTACTGTGTTCAAGGAAAATCTTGAGAACGAAAAAGATTATATGGCAACATGGAGGCACTTTAACTTGGACAATGCTCGTAGATCCATGCAAGATTATAAGTGTGCATGCATCTAGTCCTAATTCTTAAGGAAAATTACTAAGAAGGACCATGAAATCATGAGAAGGTCGGATTGTTGTAATGTTAAGAGGGAGGTGTGGTGTTTTCTCTCCCCTAGCCGACTAACCCCTTGGACGAGGGTTTCCTTAATTAGTCATGTGAGGTGACTGAGGGATTAATTCTCAGTTGGGTAAAAGTATTGCCTAAGCGATGTGAGGTGGCTAGGTGTCAATAAGACTTGAAGCTTAGCCTTTCCTATGCCATGTGAGGTGGCTAGGTATGAATCAGGCTATGGTCATAGTATTTCCTACGCCATGTGAGGTGGATAGGTGTGAATAAGACTAATGGGAGAGGAGAAACATCACAACATAGTCATGTAATACTATGACATGGAAACAATTGTGTACTATTGGCCGACATTGTAGTAGAAGTATGCTACTAGTTGATTGCAGAGTAATCAGTGGATTACTAGATGAAGGAACCAAGACATTGGTTTCACGAGGAAACCTCGATATATCTTGGGGGACACTAGTTCCATGAGGCAACCTCGATGTGCCCTAGAGATTTTTTGAGGCAGGGATCAAAAGGGAGTACACCGTTCCTCACAAAATGGGGTCACAAAGAGGAATAACATATCTATTGTTGAGATAGTCAAGGCTGAGATTGATGATCAACATTTACCTATGTCTCTATGGGAGGAGGCATCCATGAATGTAATGTATGTTCAGAAAAAAATTCCTTGAGGAACATGAATCCTAAGGAGGCCTTCACTAGAGTTAAGCTTGAGGTTGGACACTTCAGGATATTTGGGTGTTCAGTATACATTTATGGGGTATAGTGAGTCTTCGAAGGAATATCAGATATCCATCCTTGGTCAGAGATAGATTGAGTAAGAGGTAGAAAGATATGGTACCTTTCGAGAAAGAAAGATACCTCAGAGATATTTGTGTTATGCTGCAGCTATGAGCCACATCATTGATTCTAAACCTTCTTGTTATGAGGAGGCAACTAGTCATCCAGTATGGAGAGATGCCATGATGGAGGAGTATTAGTCCATCATGAAGAATGATGTGTGGGATATTGTTTCGAGACCTGAGGGGAAGTTTGCAGTAACTTCTAAATGGATTTACAAGATCAAACACACAATTGACAGGAGAATCAAGAGGCACAAAACAAGATTTGTTGCTAGAGGATTCGCTCAGGTGGAGGGAATAGATTATGAGGAGACATTTTCTCTTGTTGCTCAATACACTTCTATCCATATGACTATTTTTGTTGCAACATCCATGGGTTAGAGAGTACATCAGATGGATGTAAAGACAACCTTTCTCAATGGAGAGATTGAGGAAGAAGTATACATTGAGCAACCCGATAGTTTCTTGATACATGACAAGGAGTCTCATGTGTGTAGGTTGAAAATGGCCTTGTATGGAATCAAGAAACCACCTCGATCTTGGGATGAAAGGATTGATGGAAACCTGATGATTTTTTGGAATTCAACAAAAGTGTTGTCGATCACAGACTGTACTAAAAGACTATTAATGGTGAGTCCCTGATTTTGGTCCTCTACATTGATGATTTATTCCTCATCGATATAGAGAGCCTTATTGTTGAATGAAAGTATGCATTGTCCTCTAAATTTGAGATAAAGGACCTTGGTATGATGCAATAATTCTTGGGACTAGAGGTGTGGCAAAGAACTGATGAGATCTTCCTAAGTCAGGGGAAGTACACAGTTGAGAAATTGAAGAAATTTGAGTTATTGAACTTGAAGCTCATGGCTACACAAATTATGACAAATATGAAGAAACTAAGTGTGTCTTCTTCCATTTTCGACAAAATTGATTCGACTCTATACAGACAACTGATTGGATAATTGATGTATCTGGTTAAACACCAGACCAAATATTTGTTATGCAGTGAGTGCACTTAGCCATTTTATAAGTCAGGTGAGATAGACACAGTAGATTGTTGCGAAGAATGTGTTGAGATACTTGCGAGGTGGAGACTGCGTGTCTCTAGACAATAGTTGTGTACTACTATGGAAAGATACCTCCCTAGCTAAGAGGGAGTGTTCATGTTTCATCATCGAGCATAAATTCTCCTATATTGGGCTGCAGACCAAGGGAGATAGGATACATTTCTCACAAAGGTGCACTTGTGGTAAATGGGCCCAGACGTAGTCCTTCCTTGATCATGACAAGGAATAATATGGACTCGAGGTGCTTGAAGTGCTTTCCATGTGTCAGTAAGTATCAAGCCAAGATTCACTCATAGGTGTGTGCCTGTGGTGAAAGATTCTGGTGTGGTTTTTGTCCTAGTCATGGTGATTTGACAAGGAATGATAAAGACTCAAGATGCTATATGATTTTACATGCAGAACCAAAGTGAGTCTAATATTAGAGAGAGTTAATTGGCTCAGAGGGAGAACCGCAGAAGGAGTTTCTCCTCGGTTTAGGTGGGAGAGAGATGTCTCCCAATACAAACAGACAAGTGTCATGAGTCTAGGGTTAAGTTTGTATACTTCAAAGACAAGAGTGGCATGTTGCAGAATGTCTCCCTCATTGAGAGGGAGTGTTGATGTTTTAAAAAAATTCGGGAAGACATTCTATAAAGATAATTATTAATAATATAATTATTATTGATTATTAAATATCATATATAATAAGTAAATGATAATAATAAATAGTTATTGATTATTCAAGGGATGCATCCCTTCATGGATGGTCACCTTATGTTCCCTATATATGGAACACTCATTATTGTAATAATATATCGAATATCTCTCATATCTTATATGAAGAACAACAACAGATGACGCTCCAACCTTTGTGTTGTGATGTTGTTGTTATTGATGATGATGTATTAGTGTTATAATAATCAATGTTGATGCAGATGATGATGCCATTCTAGCTCCCTGCTGTGAATGGTGATATTAATGATGAGAAAAACTTCCAATGATTTATAGATATGAAAGTTAGTGTTCCAGATGTTTTTGATGTTGTTGCTCTCTCTCTCTATCATGATGATGTTGTAGAATACCCTTCTTGTTAACGGGGAATGTTGAAATATTGTAACTGCAAAGAGTATTCTATTTATTATTGATGTTTTATCCATTAGATCAATCTCCTTTTGCGGATTGATCATGTCGAGCATTGTAAATGGCCAAATCCCCTTTTGCAGATTGGTCAAACCCTAATTGTAATATGCAAATTGAGAAATCGGCCCCCAGATAAATTAAAGTGGTTCTAACCACCTAGAAAGACAAGTCGACCTTGCTAGTGAAGAGACACCTCCTTTTAGCACTTGTCAGTTTGTATAAATAAAGGAAGTCAACCACTCATTTGTTCACTCACTCAGCTCACTCATCTAGTGCACAAGTATTGAAGGAAGCTGCAAATACCAGTTGTCGGAAGAAGGAAGAGAGAGAGGCGCATTGCTTGGGAGAGGATATTCTCTATTGTTTGGTTTATTGTCTTGTCATTGTATTGGCTATCTATATTAAGGAAGTTTTTGTTGGATTTTCTTCCCCATGAGGGTTTCCCAGGATAAATGATGTGTATCTTGTGATTATGTTTCTCTCAGTGATCCTATCTATGCTATGGTTATCTATTAAATTGAAAAGAAACCTAATAATAGATTAAGACTTAATGCCATGTACCTATCATTCTGAATACTTCCATCCATAGAATCACAAGAAAAGGTATTCATGGAATATTCCACCAAGAGAATGGACATCTAGTCTACTGATATTTTTGTTATGAAGAAGGCCATAGGTCTCTTGGATAAGGCATAAAAAACTATAATATTCTTCCCCTTTACATAATCAATGTCAAAATCATATTCCCGCACCTTCTCACCCATTTCTACTGCATCTCATTTGGGTCTCGTTTCTCTAGGAAGTACCTCAAGCTTTTGTGGTCATTCCTAACCACAAAGCATGCTCCTACCAAGTATTGTCTGAATTTGGCCAATGCATGCATGATGTCCAACATATCCTTATCATAGATCAGATAGAGCTTCTCAGGATCACTTTTCTTTCTGCTCTCAAAATATATCGAGTGTCAGTTTTTCATCAATACTTCTTCTATCCCATCACCATATGCATCACACTCTAGGAAAAAATGTTGTGTGAAATATGGGAGTGCTAACATTGGGTAAGTGTTCATCACCCTCTTCATTATGTCAAATGCTACATGTGTGTCATATGACCATTAGAATACCCCCTTGTTGGTGAGGTATGTCAATGGCGCAACTAATTATGAAAATCCTTTCACAAAGTGCCTATAATAGCTGCATATCCCGAAGAATCCTCACAGATTTGTGAGTGTCTTGAGAGTAGGCAAATCTAAGATGGTATAGATATTTTCCTGATGCACCTTTACTCCCTCAACACAAATCAAGTGCCCCAAATAGAGGATCTATTTCAACCTAAACTCACACTTTTCCTCCTTGGAAAAAAGATATTGCTCCTCCATAATGGTGAGAATCTCATTCACATGCTTCATATATTCCTCCCACGTTCTGCTATAGATCAAAAGATCGTCAAAAAACACCAGTAAAAATTTCCTCAACTGCTTGTTGAAGATATGGTTCATGCATCACTGAAAGGTAGTTAGTGTGTTAGTCAACCTGAAGGGAATAACTAAAAAATCACAGTGCCCATAGTGACACCAAAATGTTTTTTAATGAATATCCTCCTCTATGACTCAAATCTGGTGGTATCTTAACCACAGATCAACCTTTGAGAAGTACACTGCCCCATGCAACTCTTTGATCAACTCATCGATACTGGGTATTGGGTATCAATTATTGATGGTCTTCTTGTTTGATTCCCTGGAGTCTATGCACATCCTCATAGTTCCATCTTTCTTCTTTACCAGTACAACTGATGAGGTGAAAGGAATGGAGCTAGGCATGATATGTCCCATCTCTAGTAACTCCTTTATGGCCTTCTTTAATTCATCCTTAGATCTCTTCGGATGCTTATAGGGGGTGGTGATCATGGGATTTGATCCTTCTTATATCTCAATGACATGCTCAAATCCTTTTTTTGGTGGCCTCCCTGCTGGTAATGGTTCAAACACTCTTTCATGCTTTCCAAGCAATGCCTAGATAACCGCAGGATAATGTTGGCGTTCTTGTGATGGATTTTCCATGGTGATCAATCACTTTGTTGCACAAGCCATGTCCCCTTGTTTAAAAAGTGCCTCCATGTGATGGTCATAATATATCCTGGGGGATCCTATTGACATACCTCTTAGGATGACTCGTTGTCCACCCTTGTCCTAGAACTCCATCCTCATGTCCCGATAATTCATTTGAATATCTCCTAATGAGTACAACCACTGAACTCCTAGTACCACATGTTTGTCATCTAAATCCACAACATAAAATTCAATGGTCAACATATAGTTTCCCAAGGTTACCTCCAATTCCTTGATTCTCTGAGTGCACACCATGTTGTACCCATCTGCTACTACCACATGGAATCCCTCAAAATACTCTGTCAAGATTTTTCTTCTAGTGACAAGTGCAACATCAATGAAGTTGTGGGTGGCTCCTCCATCAACCAATGTTGTCACCCTCTTCCCCTGCATAATACCTCTAACCCTGAAGGTGTGATATTTAGGGATTGTTGAAAGTGTGTCAATGCTCACTCCCTTGGGGCCATGTTGCAACAGTTCCTACTCTACAACATGTGATGGCTCACCCATGTCATGTTCATTTTCCTGATCATCACTGTCATCCTCCTCATCAGAGACTACCTCAATGTAATAGAATTTACATTTTCCCATACATCAATGACCCAACTCCCATAGATATTTGTAGCTGAAGAAAAAATTTCCCCCCCTATTTCTCTTTGAGTTTCCTCATCCATCCATCCTTCCCTATCCATGGATTTTGGGGAAAATGTGTCTCCTTACCCCCTTGAGGGGTGAAGGGTTTGGTTAGTACCTTCTTGGAGACTGCATCCTTCATGTACTTGTTACTAAATGAGTAAAACTTCCACACTAAACTTAGTAGAAGAGAGGAAGAAATATTTAATTAAGAAAGTAAATGACAAAGAAAACACATAGTACATAGAGATTTTACCCTGGAAACCCAAACAGGAAAACCAACATTCCTTGAGTGTTTTTATCTCTTATTGTCTTATTCCTCTAGAATAAAATCTTACATGTCTAACCTTGGTCTACACCTACGACACAATCGACATAATACCTTCTTTCTTACACAAGAACAACCTTGTAGCCAATTCAAATTACACCTACATGACCAACAAACTCTAAAATGATTTCTCTAAAGATTATCTTTTACGACATTAAAACATGCCTTATTTATAGGCTTTACAGTAGAAAAAACCCTAAAGAAAGGTGCCCAAAAACAGTTTTAGATCCTCACAGATCATTGGCTAGAAATCCTTTGAATATCTAGATTCTGTTACAGTTGAGTCTAATTCGGTTTACCAATCGATTACCAGTTGACCTCCATTCAGTATTCAGTTGGTTGTCATGTTCCCACTTGTCAACCTCTTGTAGGTTGACCTATTCAAATTTTTGTTTATTTATTCGAATTCGACTTTACATGGTAGAACCACCTCAACCTTTGAATTTCACTATCAGGCGATCCACCTCGACTAGAATTTCATTGCAAAGAATATAACAACCCAAGATTCTCCCACTTGTTGTCTTCTTTATTGAAACTAAGATATTTTTGAACTCTAATTAATAGACCCATTACATCAATGCCCATTTCCTCTCTACACCAAAATAACTTCACAACAATCATAGACTTGGTTAAAGAGTCTACTATGTTTTCCAATGTGTCTAATTTCTCTAGCAGGACCTTGTTTCTTTCCACCACGTCTCTCACGAAATGGTATTGTCAATCAATGTGGTTAGTCTTGGAATGATAAGTTGGGTTGTTTTCCAGAAATATTGTGCTTTGACTATCATAGCTTATATTCATATCTCTTTTCTCAAAATCGATTCTTGAACACAACCTTTGCAACCATACTTACTTTTTTCTTCCATGAGTGGATTCCATGTATTCAACTTCTTTTGTTGACAAGCCTATGACTGCTTGTCACTTACTCATACAACTGATTGCTCCATTGAACATCTTGAACACATATCCATTGGTCTATCTTCAACGATCCATATCTCTATCCTAGTTGGCATTGGAAAATCCATGTACATTTAATTCACTATCACCTCTAGGTTTTCCTTGGTAGTGTTTGACCGTGTTGTCATTGATGTCAAAAAGGGGGTGAACTTGATTGATCGAAAAGAATCTCATAAGATATTTCAACACAAAACACATGCAGAATGTAGAAAAAGGGAACTCCACATTCGAGTCAATCGACCATCAAGATGTTGGGAACTTGTGAAAACCACACAGAACGTAGACCAGTGGAACTCTACAGTCGAGAAAATCAACCATTAAGATGATGGGAAATTATGAAAAGAACATAGAACGTAGAACAATGGAACTCCACAATCTGTTCAATTGACCATTGCTATGTTGAGAACTTGTGAAAATTTCTTAAGTTTAAACATTACCTCTGACTCCAACTTAGAATTACAGTGCCTCCAACTTTGACTTAGACAAAATTTGATTTATAGTGCGTCTGACTCGAACTTAGACTTGGATAACTTCGACTTGCATTTCCTTCGATTTTGAATTAGATAAAATTTGACTTATAGTGCCTCTGACTCCAACCTTGATAAAATTTGACTTGCATTGACTTCAACTTCGACTTGGATAAACTTCGACTTACAGTTCTTCTAACTCCAGCCCCAATAAAATTTGACTTGCATTGCCTTCAACTTCGACTTGGATAAACTTTGACTTACAGTGTCTTGGACTCTAGCCCCGATAGACTTTGACTTACATTTACTTCGAATTCAAATTGGATAAACTTTGACTTGCAGTACCTTTGAATCCATCCCCGATAAAATTTGACTTGCATTGCCATTGGCCTCAACTTGGATGAACTTCGACTTGCATTTTGACCGACTCATTTTTCCATATTAACTTCTAGGTAGTCGAATATACATTACTTTCTGACTCAACTTTGTGGCTTGAGTGGTCAAGAATTTCCCGATGTATAAATAGCCATAGTTTAGGTTTTTGTGCCATATTTGTCCAAACTATAAGTCACAACAGTCTAGTCATATGGAAATCGTCAATTTAGATAAAGAAAAAGTGCACCAGGAAACTGATTTTAAAATCTAATATGATATTACAGTAAACATGAGATTAAAATAAGAAGAGTTGAATCATGTCTAATCAATTCATAAAGGATAAAATACCAGATCAAGATAACTATGAAATCAAGGAAAATGAAGCTAAAGATGTAATTAAAGAGCCTTTTTGTAAAGAGATAAACAAAGGAGAAAATGTGTTCCCGATAAAAAATGACAACATTATTGTTATTTTGTTAATAAAATGAAAAGGTGGAAGTGTTCATTATTAAAAGGCACAATGGTTCAATTTCATACCTTTTGGAATACTATATAAACAGAAAGGTATGGTGAAAGAAATATGTATTTGTGGTCTACATATGAATATCAAAAGCATGTGCAAAGTACCAGGAAGAAAGATGAAGATACTTATGAAGTGAGGGTAAAAGGGAGAAGAAAGGAAGGATTAGTATCCTTTGCTAAGTAAATTTTAAAACAAGGATTTGGTGCTTCCTAGGGTTGGTGCCCTAAAACAAGGGAGTTGGTGCTTCATAGGGTTGGAGCCCTTAAACAAGGGAGTTGGTGCTTCCTAGGGTTGGAGCCCTAAAACCAGGGAGTTGGTGCTTCCTAGGGTTGGCGCCCTAAAGAAAGGGAGTTGGTGCTTCCTTGGGTTGGTGCCCTAAAACAAGGGGATTGTTGTCTCCTAGAGTTGTGTTGACAGGCGAAATTGACCGCCCGTCAACTGGGAGAGTGGATCCGGTTTGGGGTTGTCTAATAACCCAAGCCGTTTGGGATAACCCACCCTGACAGGTTTAGCGGCTCCGTTAGCCGATCTAAGGTCCTAAGAAAACAAAATAAAAACTACTCTAAAATAACTAATCTAACTAAAAATAACTATTAAAACAAAGTAAAAAAAATATAACTATTCTATATACAATCTACTATCTAATACTATGCTAACTCTAAGAAATTAAATATCTAACTACTAACAGAAATAAATCTTATTCACAAAATATACAAAATTTACAATTTACAGATTTGAATGAAAACCTGAAAAACTCATTTATATTCTGTCCTAAGACAGTGAGAGCTATTGTTTTTTGATTTTATAATTTTATGAAAAGAAATAAAACAAAACTAACTAAACTAAACAACTAAAATACTAACTCTAACTACAAATCTAAACTACACATATATCTAACTAAACTA
>ML777145.1:1393023-1441616 GCA_009831015.1 Picea engelmannii
TAAAATACTAACTCTAACTACAAATCTAAACTACACATATATCTAACTAAACTACTTAAATTATACTAACAAATAAACTATTAAATACTAAAAAACAAACTGACCTGAAGGAATGCTCCAGATTTGTCCTGAATGTAATGACTGTCTTAGCTGATCGGAGGGAGGAAACTCGCACTGGATTCTCCAAGAACTTCTCGTAAACGGAAAGCTGTAATGCTCTTTAAATATGATTACAGGACAAACAAAACATAAAAATTACAACAATTTTATAATTTATAAATCTTCACAGTTGGATAAATCTGTATGCAAAGATCTATACAAAATGATTCAATTAACGAAAAAGAGAAATCTGTTATTCATTAACTGAAACCAAGTAATTGTTGTACTTTTAAAAATAATGAAAGATATCAGATATGGATAGCATATTAATCAAATCATATCATCCTGCAATAGATTATGATAGCTAAAGTAGTCTATAATCAACTGCAAACTGATATGCAAAAACTTGAAACAAAAGATTGATATATTAAAAGCGAAAGCTGTAACAAAACATCAACTCTCATCTCAGTTTGTATCGAAAATCCATAGCCTGATTCTCCCACAAGTGAGGATGATCCTTCTTACAAAAAATAATAAGTATTTAAAGACCTCCCACAGGGTAAAACATCCCTCTGGAGGTTATCAAAACTGTTTACATAAATCTGGGAAAATATCCCAAGTTTGACTAAACTAACAGCCTAAAAATAAAACTATATCACACAAATATCTCCTAGACTGCCACAGCATGCCCAATGTAATTCAAATGTACCTGAAAGAGGTAAAAAATGGACAAGTTAAGAGGATATTTTGCTGATGAAATTGATAAAAATCTAATCCTAAAGACTAGCTACATAATATTGCAATTCTGTAGCTGGTCTAAATCCAACACAGAATCATATTAAACCAATTAAAAAAATATCAATTAATTAAATTCACACTATTAAACAAATATCGAATCATTCAAATCAAAATTGTTATACTAATTTAAGAGCAAACAATACTAAGATCAATCAAACGAATACAAAGATGCATGTACTCTGTTCCATATGTTATCACGAATTCAGGTGTATTGGATAACTGACAGTAATGAAATCGATTCATAACCAATTGAAATCACAAATATTTTCTTTAGCTATCCACAAGATCACTTCGAATCCAAACCAAATTAACATGATCATTTTCTCAAATTGATCGCACTATATTAAACATAACAAACGATCCATGCTATTAGCAAATCAAATCAAAACTGGTGTGTAAATTATCACAAACGAAATCATAATGGAATCAATTGGTTGATAACAGGGTCTGTAGGAGTTGTCCAATCGTTTGTTATTGCTAATTGGGGCAGACAAAATCGATTGGCATTCAACGAAATCATTTGTTGAATTCATTGCAAAATGAACTATTAACCGAATTTTCTCATACGAATTCGATAGAGATAACATATGTCAATCTGAGTTTAACGAACTCATTTTGAAAATTAAAAACAACAGAGTAGCATCCAATCTATTTTCAATATGGATCCAACTCATAAAAATGATCATGCTAACTCAATATATGCAACAATTCAATCAAAACAAGAGCGAATCGAATAGTTTGAGTTTGACATAGCCGTTACGAATCAACACAAACCCACAATTATATAAAATAGATCTTCGACACAGACCAAATGAGAATATCGATTCCACACATAACATAGTCATTTTTCCCAAATTGAAATCAAACAGAGTTGTTTTCCTGATTTACAAGATTACATGATATTTATTAGACCAATCATTAAAAATGACGCATAACATTTTAAAGGATTATAGCAAATCAAGCCCATGACATCGTTCCAAAATCAAACCATAAAAACTTAATCAGAGCCGATATGATCCAACCACAACAAACTCATACCAAATCAAAACATAGTCGTGCTCTGATTTTAGCATAAAAATCTTCTGTACAGGTCAGATACAAACAAAATCCAAGCGAAAGAAAACTTCATTGATCACATTAATTCAAACTAACCAAAATTTTCTGAAACGAATTATACCAAGTCAAAACCAATCTATCGCTTCTATTAAGCTAAGCACGACAAAATCGCATACCAAAATCATAACCATATTCAATTTTACAACCATTTTGATAATCAAACCATGACAAAATTATTTTGAATACTAAATTGACTTATCAAAACTCAAAAACCAATTCATTATATTAATCCAAGCAATTGAGAAAATGAAATTGATATCGAAATTCATACTTGGATAATCAACAAACAACTTGGTCATGAAAGTTTGGAATTGATGAAGGCTGTAGCTGATTCAACATTCCTAAATACGATGGAACCAGTTGTTTTCTGCTTCTTATCATTAACTTGAAGCTTATCCCTTTGGCTTGTCAACAATGTAACTTGGTTTTCCAACAATTTGATCTTCGACTATAAAAAGGGAACGTCGATATAGTAGCGTTCTAGCCACACATTACATTGGTTGCATGACAACTTCCCGGGCTTCGAAATTGTAGGTGAGGGTTTGTTTAAATCGTCGAGGGTTTCATTAGGTAGCTTGATCCTTGGGTAACTAGGGTTGTTCCTTAGGCAAGGGGGAAAATTAGAAACAAAGTCATAGGGTGGCTCGGAGCATAGACCTTGGGAATAAGGATACTCACTAGCTAGGAAGTGTTCGATGTCAGAGTCCGAGTATTCACTGAGGACTATGGGCTTCTACTCAGCAATTGGCTTAGGTTTATTCCAGGCCAGTATCGATATAAGTCGAGCATTATTTTTACCTTTGTCGTCGACAGTAGGGTTACCTTTAACCTTTTTACTCATAGGCTTTTTTATAGCCTCAACCTTGTCTGCTAAGACGTCGGATAGGTCGATATCAGGGTCAACCGAGGGTTTGGGAGAGGGAAATAGGACATGGAAAGGAACAGGTGGCCTGACCTTAGTTTCATTAACCACAGGCTTGTCAATTTGGACAGGCTCGGTATCAACAAAACCATTTCGAGAGACAAAAGCTTGCCAACTATCACCATGAAGATTTAAGTGGTGAACAACGATGAGTCTGATTAGGCCGTGGTGGAACAAGCTACTATTGGCCTTCTCTCATTTAAACCTCTTAGCCATTTTATAAATACTACTCTGGAAATAAAATGGCATATTCAATGGATAACCCATAAAATTTATTAACAGTCGAAGGTGATAAAGAAAAACTAGTCCATACCAACCCTCACAGGTCACGAATTGTTTAACCACCATCAAAAGATCATGCCACCTTGGTTTAAACATGGAAATGGGCATACCTCTGTCACAGGATGTGACCTTCCATGAGACAAACAATAACGACCATGGCACCTCCTCAACTTTAGAGTTCTTAAACCATCACTGGCCCATGGCTGCTAATCCTGTGGCAGAGCTAATGAACTCTTCACCGATTTCAAGCTGAATGTCACCTATCTTGGCCCTACACCCATCAAAATTCAGGGCGAACTGTTGTGCAACAAATAGATTAAAACCCTCAAACCTATGTACAAACGTGAGCCAACCATTATCTTGCAAATCTTTCCAAGCGTTATCGAACAGTAGCAGGTCTTGACTACCGTTTGGATGAATTCACACCACTGGTACCATAGAGCCAAGCAGAGGGTAAGTGATGTGAACGAGCCAGGGTTTGAGTGCAGTACACACAGGAGAAGAATGCTCGAAGTCTTACCCGATGCTAGCAGAGGTGAAATAGGGATAAGGGTAAGCATTAATGACATTGTGCGAAGGTGGTGGAGCTATTTTCTGTCCATGCAGAATAGTCATTACCATGTTACAACCATCGACGCTTTTAGCTATTCAAATCACAACGCATATATGTTATAACTATGCCACTTTAATCAATCAATCAAAACCTTTGGTAAGTGGATAAACCATTCGCACAATCAAAAGTTATGCCATAGTTTTAAAACCAAACACACAAATCGAAACCAATGCCAAGTGTTTGATGAAACGATTCACACCAAGGGTTTAACCAATGTGCCAAGAGTTTAAACCATAACATCAATGTATTTTTCATATAATCAATATGCCAAGTGAATTGATCAAATAACATGTAAATCCAATTGCCAATGCATCACAAACTTAATCACTCATGAAACGAAACTATATAATCAATCAAAGATTGTTCAAATGAGTACAGATCAAAATATTTTGCCAACTGCATAATGATAAGTAAAATGTAAACGCAATGGACATATCGTCAAGAATTATAAAGACAATTCATTGAAGATTTTAATGCGACTTTGAAAGACCAAGTTTTCACGCTTACATTCGTGAAAACAAAGACGAAGGTAAGTGTGCAAATAGTGCAAAAAATAAAAGTGTCGTTTATTTGAGAATTGCGATGAAAAATTAAGGTTTGCAAAACACTGGTGTAGGCAGCTTATAAGACAGTAGAAAAATGTGAATTGGCTTCCAACAATGGCGACACACTGGTAGAAGCAGTTATCTCTGCCAAAAGAACAAATTCAAATTAGGATAGCAAAGATAATTCCAACTCAAAAATAACAACCAGAAAATCGTATAAACATCATCATTAACCAACTATTCCAACAGTGTTTTAAAAGATGAAAACAGATAACAGTCTTAAGACCAGCGAGTCACGATATTAAAGATAAAATCTCCAATACTGTTGACAGAGCCACTGCTGCTAGCAGGCGTCCATAGCCTCGACAGGGTTTCCATTTAACCCACTCTAACATCTGTATCCTGCCAAGAAGTTCTAGATCAGAATAAAGGACATTAAGAGGTTTCTTATTTGTAAATTTTCATATACCCGACATTGCTTCGCTGCCAGCGGGCCTGTTCAGTACCCCGACGAAGTTGTCTTGGTGTCATGCATGCATTTACCCACTTCCAGTAGACCTGTTCAACATCCCAACGGGTTTACAAGCACTTCCCACAGCTCTATTAATAATTTATTTTGTTTTGTTTTTCTTCAAAGATATATAGTTGAGTGGGGTGACGCTGAAAATCATGATATTTTAACATATTTTCTCAGACCTCATCAGAATTTTTAGAACTTTCCTTTATGAAGATCTAGAGATGTTTCATTATAGAAACAACTTCCTAAGGCAGGGAAACATCTTCTGAGTCATTCTGATGCAAACGCGCCACACAGACACTGGCACGTTCGCTCCCACAGGACCTTCCTTTCTTCTCAGCCCGAAGAACTCAAAAGGTTCTCCTAATTCCCTATCAGGAATCTTCCTACCCAAATATTCTCTTCGTCGCGCGATCCTCTTCCTTAACTTCTCAGAGGATCAGAACTCACGACTTCGCAAGTCCAACAGTCGAGCACTACATCCTCGGATCCCTGAGACCTGATGGTCAGTCAACTCGCTGACTCTTCCCTGAGGGATTTCACTACTCGCGGCCTCGCTACTCGTGATATCAAACTTTTGATTCTCCAACTTCTGATACCTGAGGTACCGAAACTTCGATGCACACGTGTGACTTGACCCATCCACACTCATTACTTCTCTCGGGACTTCCGCGCTATCGCTACCTCGCTCCCTCACGACTTCACTACTCGCAAGGTTAAATAACTTCCTCATCAACTTCCGAGGTCCGAGGTGCCAAAACTCGCGACTTTGCTTCTCACGAGGTCGAGAAACTTCTACATCGACTCCCGAGGTCCGAGGTGCCAAAACTTGCGACCTCGCTTCCTCATGAATTTTAACACTCACTACTTGTGCTTTCACCTTGCGAGTTCCCGAGTTCGTGAGATCCTTAGATCTCTGCAACCCGTCCTTCCCAGATGGACGCTCCGGATCCTCTCGCCACTTCGCTGCCTAGTGATCTTGCGTCTCGCGACCTTTAATCCCAGTCTTTCAGCCCTTCCACTTACGAGCTCCCGAGATGTGAGGTGCCACCTGTCCACTTGCCAACTCCTGTGGACCCATGCTATCCTTGGAGTAGTCGAGATATTGCTCCTCGTAATCTCGCGACTCCCCTTACCAAGCTTAGGACCCTTTCTTCACGAGTTCTCGATAGGCGATCTCGTGAACAATCCAACGGCCCTAACCAACTTGGATCAACAGTGATGCCCCTCCTGAGCTTTGAATCCTCTCCACGCCTACGTTGTAACTACCTTGCACCTCTGGAATATCTAACGGCTCTCGGAACTTCGTGAAATCTCTCCCAAAGATTTCGTCCGTCCGTTCTCCACTTGAGGATTCTTGCGAAATAAAGAAGTGTCTCTCCACGAGACTCGTTTTCTCACTCACCAACCTGCGACGCTTTTCTCCGACTTCCAATGGAAACTTCCCTGCACTTAGCCTTCAGTGAATTCAAAGGTCTATTCCTCCTGAGCTTTTCCACAACTTCAACAGTCTCTTAGGAAAAAGAGATCTCTGTGCATGCACTGGCTACTCTGGCCTGAAATCTTTCACGGCACAAACTCCCAGTGCTCTTCTCCAACGATATCACGAAGGTTATATACCTCTGGAGCTTTCCCACTCTGACTCTTTCAGGGGGATTTGCATGCGCTCCTCGTGGCAATCGTTCAACAAATGTCAAGTGTTGAATCCCTTCGACTCTACGCAACTGCTGTAGCAGCAGTCTTTGATTCCCTTTGCTCAGATTCACCACTGAGACTTCTTCTTCATCCTGCACACTCCTTGCATGGCTTCAACAACCCACTTCCACTTCTGGGTGAATGAGAACAAAAGTTAAACTACTGAGCCTTCATCAACGCACTCCTTGCAGATGACTTCAACTGCACACTTTGCAGGAATCTCCTGGCTCAGATAGAGAAATGATTGAAACTTATTCTCTCCCCCTTTCAGACTTCAGTTTGAAACATGAAATCACATGCACAGCATATACAAAGAAAATGCATATCAAGAAGCAAATATTCATGAGCACATAAACAATATACACAAAGAAATAACACCAGCCACAAATTTGAATCAGAATTTTCTTCTATTAATTCAAATTCCTGTACATGGGTGTTCTTCACACAATTCTCTGCGTGCTCTTCTCTTCTTCTAGGTTGATAATAATACAATGATACAATGAGGGTGTCTATATCTTTTTTCCCTCTCGAACTCTAAACTATCAAATCTAGACTTAAAATCCTATCTACCAGTATTAACGAGATTAAATGCCTCCTATCTACCAAAGGACAAGAGCTTAAAGGCTCAAGGTCCAATACAATATACAAAAGGTGCTCCTTCATAAAGGATTCATTAAATACTTGCGCTACAATCCCAAAGCACTTTCAAAAATTTAGGTTTGTTTATCCAACTAATCTCCGCTTGATGTGTTGGCTCGCTTGATGAGCTGGCGATGCTCCTGCATCATACTCCTCGGCTTGAAAACTTTCATGGGCTCCTATCCATGAGCTTCTGCACGGTCTGTCCATGCTTTTGTATCACTTCTTCAGTCTCCCAACTGGCATCTTCCACTGGATGGTTCTTCCATTTGACCAGATACTCGAAGTATTCCTTTCGTCTGGTCTTTTTACTCACTCTCTTATCAAGTACACACTCCATCTGTGGCTTCTCTGCAATCGACATCTGCTTCTGCCACTGGATTTCTGGCTGTTCGTCACTTCCAGCTCCTGCTTCCTCGGTCTTATATGGATATACGTCTGAGACATTGAATGTCATAGATATTCTGATCTCATCCAGCAACTCAATCTCATAAGCATTTTCTCCCAATTTCTTTAGGACTTTGCATGGCCCAATTTTCTTCATCTTCAGCTTGTTGTATGTTACCCTTGGGAACCATTCCTTCCTCAGATGTGCCAAAACTAGATCACCAACTTCGAACTGAAGTTGTCTCTGATGCTGATCCGCTCTACGCTTATATTCCTTGTTTGATTGCAGCAATCACTCCTTCACCCTGCTGTGAAGTTCTTTCATCGCCTCTGTGAATTCTTTAGCGTTTGCGCTCTTAGTCATTATCTGATCTGAATCCCTCAGTTCAGATACTCCTCTTGGCTACCTGCCATATACAATCTTAAATGGAATTTTTCCTGTGCTTCTGTTCAGTGAGTCGTTGTATGCAAACTCTGCCTATGGCAACACATTGTCCCAACTGCTGTGGTGTTCTGTCACCAGGCTTCTTAATAAATCTCCCAGACTTCTATTTATCACCTCTGTTTTCCCATCCGTCTGAGGATGATAGGCAGAACTAAACATCAAATTAGTCCCCATCTTCTTCCAGAGTGTCCTCCAGAAATGTCCAATAAATTTCATATCCCTGTCCGATACTATGCTTCTAGGTAAACCATGAAGTCTAACCATCTCCTTGAAGAACAAATTTGTGATATGAGTCGCATCGCTAGTCTTCTGGCATGGAATAAAATGTGCCATTTTGGAAAACCTGTCAACCACCACAAAGATCGAATCATGTCCTCTTTGCATCCTAGGCAATCCCAATACGAAATCTATGCTGATTTCATCCCACAGCCTCTCGGGTATGGGTAACAGTTGATAGAATCCCGCATTCTTCTTCCTGCCCTTTGAATGATGGCGAATTCTACATCTGTCAACAAAATTCTTGAATTTCAACCGCATCTTTGGCCAAAAATAGGCTTCACTCAGCTTTGCAAATGTCTTGTCGTGCCCAAAATGCCCTGCTAATCCACCATTGTGCTTCTCTTTTAGTAGATTCTCCCTCATGGAGCAATTCGGAATGCATAATTGATTTCCTCTTAACAACAGTCCATTTTGGATCATGTAATCTATCCAAGGGATTCTGTCTCTGAGAAATGGATTCTCAGCTGCCTCATATGCCTCTGCAAAATCTGCATCACCTGCATACATGTCCCTAAGATTTTCAAAGCCCAACGTTTTGACTCAGAACTCCTGCAGCAACAAACACTTCCTACTCAAAGCATCAGCCACTTTGTTAGCAGTACCTAAAATGTGTTTAATTACAAATGTAAAATTCTTCATATACTCTACCCATTTAGCATGTTTCTGATTCAACTTCTCCTGTTGAGTCACAAACTGTAATGCATGATTATCACTATACAAAACAATTTCTTTTGGGATCAAGTAATGCCTCCATTTCTTCAGTGCTTGTATGATAGCATAAAATTCTTTATCATACGTGGAGTATTTCACTTTTGCCTCATCCATCTTCTTGCTGAAATATGAAATTGGTCTGTCCTCCTGGCTCAAGACCGCTCCTATGGCAAAGCCACTTGCATCACATTTTACTTGGAACACTTTTGTAAAATCCGACAACACCAAAACCGGCTTTCCTGTGATCTTCCGCTTCAACAGATTGAAGCTCTTTTCTGCCTCTTTAGTCCAATGAAAATATTTATGTCTTTTCTTGATAGTATCCATCATTGCTACGCTAATTCCACTGAAATTCCTGATGAATTTTCTGTAGAAACTAGCCAGTCCATGAAAACTTCTCACCTCAAAAACATTTCTTGGTGATGGCCAATTTTTAATTACCTCCACTTTACTTGGATCCATCTTCAATTCATTCGCCGATATGAAAAACCCCAAGTAAATGAGTTTTGTCTTCATAAATGAATATTTCCTCATGTTGACCAACATCTTCTCTTGCTGTAGCTTCCTCATTACTACAGCTAAATGCTTCAGATGCTCTTCTTTTGTCTTGCTGAAAATCAATATGTCATCTAGATAAACAATGACAAACTTACCAATGAATTCCTTCAGCACTTCATTCATTAGCCTCATGAATGTACTCAGTGCATTCGTTAAGCCAAATGACATGACTAGCCATTCATACAACCCTTCGTTGGTTTTGAAAGCTGTCTTCCACTCATCGCCTTCCCTCATGCGAATCTGATGGTATCCGCTTTTCAAATTCTTTGAAAAAAATTTGGCTCCACTTAAACAATCCATCAAGTCATCCATCCGTGGCAATGGAAACCTGTACCTGATGGTTATCTTGTTAATGGCTCTGGAATCTGTACACATTCTCCATCCTCCATCCTTCTTTGGAATTAGTACCGTTGGAACGGCACACAGACTTAAACTTTCCCTGATCAGTCCTTTATCCAATAGTTCCTGCACCTGCCTTTTAACTTCTTCATTCTCCTGTGACATCAACCTATACGCGGCCTTATTTGGTAAACTGGATTCTGATATGAGGTCTATATGATAACTCACACTCCTCATTGGCGGCAACAAATGAGGTAATTCATCCACCACTATATCTGCGAACTCTTCCAGCAGTTCCTGAATTTCTTCCGGCAAATCATCCACTCTTGTGTTGGCCAAAACAATTTTTGGTTTCCTGACCACAAAGAATTGTGGATCTTCCTTCTTCTTTACTTCTGCCAGAAGTTCCTTCCCACTCATGAGAAGTACCCTGTTGTTCACTTCCGGTTTCACCTCCTTATATTTTATCGGAAGTAACATATGTGTTCTTCCATTATTCTCCAAAGTATACGTATTCATCTTTCCATCATGAACTACGTTCCTATCATATTGCCATGGTTTGCCTAGCAATAAATGACATACATCCATAGGAATAACATCACAGAGTATTTTATCATTGTATCCTCCTATCTTGATGTCAACTAAGCACTGTTTAGTGACACTCACCTGATGTCCCTGCTGTAGCCATGAGACTCTGTATGGTCTCGGGTGATCAGTTGTCTCCAGCTCTAGTTTCTCCACCATCTCGGTTGAAACGAGATTATCTGTGCTTCCACTATCCACGATAACCTTGCACTTCCTATCTTTGGTGTTGCATGTGGTTCTGAAAAGTCTCCTTCTTTGAGCTGTGTCCTCCACTTCCTTCTCGGGTGTTAAGAGAATCTTACGCATCATCAATGACCTTCCGTCTTCTACGTCTTCATCTTCAGCAACTCGCCTCTGTGCCTCGACGATGTGAGCTTCTCCTCCATCCTTCTTCCTATCTGGACAGTCAACTGCCTTGTGTCCATTCTTCCCACACGTGAAGCATGTGATGACTCCACCTCTGCCTCTTCCTCTACCTCTGGTATGAGGAAATGTGTTATTGTCAGCGTATCCCCCGCTCTGTTCTATCTATTGCCTTCGCTGTTCAGTGTGTTGGCCTCGCTGTGAACTTCCACCTCTTTCTGTTCTCGTCTGAGGCTTTTTCCAGTCGTCCTTGGGTTTCTAGAACCTATCTTGAGCAACTGACTTACCTTTTGGTTGGCTCCTACCTCGGCCTTACTGTCCTGGCTTACAACTTAGATTTTCCTCAGCTTTCAACACCATCTGATATGCATCCTCCACCATTCTGATGGTTGTCATACTCATCTCGTCCTGGATATAGTATCTTAAGCCATTCATATACCTGGAAAATTTTTCATCATCGCTCTCTCGATGACCTGCTCTGATGTTGAGCTTGTAGAATTCCTCAGTATACTCCTTTACTGTCATCAACTTCTATCTCAAGTTCTGCATTCTCTTGAACAGTGTGATTTGATAATCCCTTAGGATGAATTTTGCCTTCATCTTCGCAATCATTTGATCCCAGCTTTTGATCTTCTGCTTGCCTTTGCATCGTCTGTCTTCTTGAAGCTCGTCCCACCATAATGCTACGTGTCCCTTCAATTTTGTGACAGCATGCCTAACCTTCTTATCCTCTTCAATATCCTCATAATCGAAGTAGGTGTCAAGAGCTCTGATCCAATCCAGTAGTTCTTCTGCATCCAGACTTCCTTCATAAGTTGGAATGTCCATCTTTGTCTTCGAACTCATCTGGGCGATAGATTTAATTAATTTCTCATTGGTTGCATCTTCGGCTGCAACTTCTCCTTGTTGTTCAGCTTCAACTTTGCCTTCAGAGTCACTCAGATCTCCAGCATTGGTTGTGCGTCTCTGCGCTGCTTCCATATCTTTTAATCACGCTCGGAGATCACATATCTGCCTCTCCATTTCTGGATTTTGTGCTTGTCTCCCTCTTCTTCGCACATCCCTATCCTTTGGATCAGGTGATTGTCTTTCCCTTCTCAACGGCATGGTGAAATTTTCCTTTCTTCCCTGCTTTAGAAAGCAAAAATATTTTCTCGCTTTAATACCACTCTGACGCGTATCGGAGTGCTTTTCTTTTCTGCCTCTCTTCCTACCTGAAATATACAATCAAGAACTAGCTCTGATACCACTCTGACACGAACATGCCACCCAGACACGGGCACGTCCACTCCCATAGGACCTTCCTTTCTTCTCGGCCCGAAGAACTCAAAAGGTTCTCCTAATTCCCTATCGGGAATCTTCCTACCCACAGATTCTCTTCGTCGCGCGATCCTCTTCCTTAACTTCTAGGAGGATCAGAACTTGCGACTTAGTGAGTCCAACAGTCGAGCGCCACACCCTCGGATCCCCGAGACCCGATGGTCAGTCAACTCGCTGACTTTTTCCTGAGGGATTTCACTACTCACGGCCTTGCTACTCGCGATATCAAACTTTTGATTCTCCAACTTCCGATACCCGAGGTACCGAAACTCTGATGTGCACGTGTGAATTGACTCGTCCACACCTGTTACTTCTCTTGGGACTTCCGCACTATCACTACCTCGCTCCCTCGTGACTTCGCTACTCGCGAGGTTAAATAACTTCCCCGTCAACTTCCGAGGTCTGAGGTGCCGAAACTCGCGACCTCGCTCCCTCACGACTTCGCTTCTCACGAGGTCGAGAAACTTCTACGTCGACTCCCGAGGTCTGAGGTGACGAAACTCGCGACCTCGCTTCCTCGCGACTTTGAACACTCACTACTTGTGCTTTCACCTTGCGAGTTCCCAAGTTCGTGAGATCATTAGATCTCTTCCACCTGTCCTTCCCACATGGATGCTCCAGATCCTCTCGCCACTTCGCTGCTTAGTGATCTTTCATCTCGCGACCTTTAATCCCAGTCTTTCAGCCCTTCCACTTACGAGCTCCCGAGATGCGAGGTGCCACCTGTCCACTTGCCAACTCCTGTGGACCCAGGCTATCCTCGGATTAGTCGAGATATCGCTCCTCGTAATCTTGCGACTCCCCTTACCAAGCTTAGGACCCTTTCTTCACGAGGTCCCGATAGGCGATCTCGTGAACAATCCAACGGCTCTAACCGACTTGGATCAACGACACTACCCCTCCTGATCTTTGAATCCTCTCCATGCCTACGTTGTAACTACCTTTCACCTCTGGAAGATCTAACGACTCTCGAAACTTCGTGAAATCTCTCCCAAAGATTTCGTCCGTCCGTTCTCCACTTGAGGATTCTTGCGAAATAAAGAAGTGTCTCTCCAAGAGACTCGTTTGCTTGCTCACCAGCCTATGATGCTTTTCTCTGACTTCCAATGACAACTTCCCTGCACTTGGCCTTTAGTGAATTCAAAGGTCTATTCGTCCTGAGCTTTTCCACAACTTCAACAGCCTCTTAGGAAAAAGAGATCTCTGTGCACGCACTGGCTACTCTGGCCTGAAACCTTTCACGACACAAATTCCCAGTGCTCTTCTCCAATGATATCATGAAGGTTCTATACCTCTTGAGCTTTCCCACTCTGAATTTTTCAGAGGGACTTGCACGCGCTCCTCGCGGAAATCGTTCAACAACTCTCAAGTGTTGAATCCCTTCGACTCTACGCAACTCCTGTAGCAACAGTCTTTGATTCCCTTTGCTCAGATTCACCACTGAGACTTCTTCTTCAGCCTGCACACTCCTTGCACGGCTTCAACAACCCACTTCCACTTCTGGGTGAATGAGAACAAAAGTTAAACTACTGAGCCTTCATCAATGCACTCCTTGTGGATGACTTCAATTGCACACTTTGCAGGAATCTCCTGGCTCAGATAGAGAAACGATTGAAACTTATTCTCTCCCCCTTTCAGACTTCAGTTTGAAACATGAAATCACATGCACAACATATACAAAGAAAATTCATATCAAGAAGCAAATATTCATGAGCACATAAACAATATACACAGAGAAATAACACCAGGCATGAATTTGAATCAGAATTTTCTTCTATTAATTCAAATGCCTGTACATGGGTGTTCTTCACACAATTCTCTACTTTCTCTTCTCTTCTCCCGGGTTGATAATAATACAATGATACAATGAGGGTGTCTATATTCGTTTTCCCTCTCGAACTCTAAACTATCAAATCTAGACTTAAAATCCTATCTACCATCATTAACTAGATTAAATGCCTCCTATCTACCAAAGGACGAGAGGTTAAAGGCTCAAGGTCCAATACAATATACAAAAGGTGCTCCTTCATAAAATATTCATTAAAGACTTGTGCTACAATCCCAAAGCACTTTCAAAAATTTGGGTTTGTTTATCCAGCTGATCTCCGCTTGATGTGCTGGCTCGCTTGATGAGTTGGCGATGCTCCTGCATCACATTCCCTTAAGGAATAGGGACAGCGTAAAAAGATAATAGATGATCATGACAAGCTTTACTCAGAGATCGAAATCAGTCAACTTCTTTCAAACAACAGAATTTTTGCCAATCACAGATATAGATTTCAGAAATATACAATTGATGTTTATACACTTTTCTTAGCAGTTATTTCAGCGAAGGAATTTTTTGTTTTCTTTATCTGAATAGCTCAGTACACAGGTATGTGTAGATAAACTCAAAGGAAAAAGAAAATAAAAAACAAAAACAAACGAAAAAGAAAACAGAAGCAAAATATGTACATAATATACAAGGGTTGTTGTCAACCAAAGTATATTTTCAGGGCTTGGCCATTCATTGGATAGGTGTCAAGCTATCCTTCTAGATTTTTCAATCGAAAAGAACTGAGACCAAACTTTTCAGCAATTAAAAACGGTCCAAGCCATAAATTTTGAAATTTCGTGTGCTCTCCCTTTCCCTCATGTGGTTTGTCCCATTTCAAGATGAGGTCACCTACTTCAAAATTCCTATCAGAAGTAGAGTTAGAATCAAACCAGATTTTAACCAATAGTTGATGCTGATCTAACTTACGTTTATCTTGGGTTCTTACCTCTTCTAGCTTCATCAAAGCGTTAATTTGGTTTTCCAAAGGGGGGCAATCTTCTTCTTGGATTTTCTGCGACAACTGTAGCGATGGAAGAAGAATGTGAGGTGGCAAAATAGCTTCTCTGCCATAAACAAGAAAAAAGGGGGAGTTACCTATAGCATCTTTTGGTGTTACCCTATCAGCCCACAACGCGTTTAGTAGTGCATTGTGCCAATTTTTGTGATTTTCAACCACCGTTCTCTTGATGACTTTAATCAAGTTCTTGTTTGTCGATTCTGCCAATCGGTTGCCCTGGGGGTAATAGATAGCAAAATACTTCAATTTAATTCCTTTTTCCAAAGCGAACTCGCTCATCTCAAGAGAGGAAAAGTAAGAAGCATTATCGAATACTAAACAGTCAGGGATACCAAAACGAGTGATAATGTTTGAATTTAGAAAGGCAATTACCTGACTGGTGTTGACGGTTCTTAACGTAGCAGCTTCAGACCATCGGGTAAAGTAATCTGTGGCTGTCACAATAAACTTGTGTTGTTGTGAGGACGGGGGGTTGATTGGACCTATGATATCAAGGCCGCACTAATGAAAAGGAGAATCTACTGAAACGGGCTGCAAAGGAAAGGCTAGTTTTTGTAACCGCCCGGATGCTTTCTGACAAATAATACACTTACGACACAAGGCATGGGCGTCTCTAAAAATCATGGGCCAGTAATAACCATCTATTAAAACATTATGGGCAGTGGTGTCACCACCAAAATGACCACCAGCTTCTCCTACATGCAACTCTAGTAAGACTTTTTCTGCTTTGTCTTTTTCAAGACAACGCATCAGTACGCCGTCAAAAATTTGACGAGATAGGATACCATTAACCAGATGAAATGAGGCAGAGTTTAATATCAACTCTCTTCTTTTAGAAGGATCCAAGTGACGGGGGGCTGAACCATGTTCAAGACAGAATCTTATATCGTCATACCAAGGACTGACAGGATTTTGTGCGCAACAGATTAAATTTTGATCGTGTTGTCCTAGGTTTGACGTATTGCTTTCTTCTTGCTGTCCTGCTGCTGAATCAACAACTAACTTGCATAACCCTTGGCCTCTCACTATTTGAGATGGGGTGATTTCTAAGTCGTACTCCTGCAAGGAGGTGACCCAGTTAGCCCTCTTTTCACCTAGTTCCTTCTGCACTAATAGGCTCCTGACGGCTGGGTAGGGGACAATGACTTTCGTCCTAGACTTCAAAAGATAGGACCGGAAGTGCTTGACTACTTTGAAAATAGCATAGGCTTGCCAATCCACCACTGGGTAATTAATTTTAGCGCCTTTGAAAGTAGAGCTCATAAAGGAAATGGGTACTTCATTGTTTTCGACATTCTTTTGAGTTAAGACGGTGGCATAGGAACGGTCAGAAGCAAAAGTGTACAGTGTAAAGTCTTGAGAAAAATCAGGGCTCATGAGAGATGGAGCATCTATTATGGCCTTCTTTATTGCATTAAAATCTTTATTTTCTAGGGGTCCCTAGTGATATTGGGTGTCTTTCTTAATTAGGTTCTGTAAAGGCCAGACCATTTTGGAGAAGCTGGGGACAAATCTTCTCACAAAGTTAATCTGGCCTAAGAAAGACTGCATAGATTTTTTGGATGTAGGAGGGGGAAGTTTTTTGATGACTTGAGTCCTTTCAAGGTCGATAATCATCCCTTCACTTGACACAATAAATCTCAAGAGTTTACCCTGTTCTACTACAAAGATGGATTTTTTAGGATTCAAGGAGATGTCGTATTTACAACATTGTTGTAGAACAACTCGTAAGTGAGCTAGATGATCGGTTTTGTTTTTATAAAAAATCGTAACATCATCTAAGTAAAATACGACGGACTAATTGATTAATCCTCAGAAAGAAATGCCCATTGCTCTCTGGAAAGTGGCACCAACATTAATCAATCCAAAGGGCATTTTTCGATAAGCATAAGTGCCCCACGGGGTACGAAAGGTAGTTTTAAGTTGGTCTGGTGGAGACATCAGGACTTGGTTGTACCTCGAGAAACCATCCAGTAAGGATAGCCTCTCAGAACTAGATACCTATTAAAGGATCTGTTCCATGGGTGGGACAAGATAGTTGTCTTTATCAGACACTCTATTAAGGTTTCAGAAATCGACACAGAGTCGGATTTCCCCACTTTTCTTCCGAACTGGAACAAGATTAGAAACCCATTGAGTATGCCTAACAGGAAAAATTATCTTATCATTTAGGATCTTGTTCAATTCTTTTTGAATGGTTGGTTCGAGCTTAGGGTGCATTTTTCTCAATTTTTGTTGAAAGGGTAAGGTTTGAGGCTTCATAGGAATGACATGTTGTATGATGTTAGGGTCGAAAGTTTTAAGGTCATCAAACATCCATGCAAAGACATCTTTAAATTCTTTGAACAATTTAATAAAGGCAACTTTTTCTTGTTCAGAACATCCTACCCCTAGATTAATGCACTGCGGATTTTCCTTAGTTCCTAAGTTTACTTTTTCGTATGATAATGAGGAACTATTGGTTTTACAGTTGACCGAATTTTTAAATTTATCTTGAAGATCGTAAAACTTCTATAATCTAACTACATATTTAGAGATCGAATTTACCATATCCGATGAAGATTTAGGAGTTCTCGAATCTAGTATTACCATGAAATCGCACAAATTGTCATTGTGTGTGTGTTCGTCTATCACCACGCCTTGAAAGGTTTCTTCCATGTGCAGACAGTTAATAATCTGTTGATCATCGTCAAATACTCTCCAGTTTGTGATGTTGTCAGGAACGGATGGCTGGAACAACAGTTGGACAGAGAATGCATCAGGGGACAAGCCTTCTGTAGGAAAGGGTTTAGAAGCTACATTAGCTAATAAATCTGCTTCAGAATTATTCAATCTGGGGATAGAATTTATATTGAAAGCAACAAATTTATTCATTAAATTCCATACCTCGGATTGGTATCTTTTGAGATGCATAGACAGACAGTGGATAGAATCTCTTACCTGTCTAACCACTATTTCGAAGTCGCCAAAGACGGTCAAATTTTGAATGTTCATATCTATAGATTTTCTGAGACCTTGCAGTAAAGCCTCATATTCTGTAGTATTGTTAGTACATTCAAATTCCAACCTACATGCAATCAATGTTTTGTTACCTGTCGGATCGATAATAACGAAGATTGCTCCAGCTCCTTCTTTAGACTTTGACCCGTCAAAATAAAGAGACCAAATTTGATTTCCATCGGGTACATGAGACCATTGCATAGAAGCTGTTGGCTGCACATATGCTACAATCTCGGACTGTTGTTCTGGATTGGTGATAGGTGAAGCCTCGACCATGAAATTTTCGAAGAAGGTGTCCATCCCTTGTGCTTTGGGAGAATCGATAGAAGGTGTAAATGGTTCATTGGGATCGTTCAAATCTGTGACCGTGAACGTAAGGTAGCGTTCACGATTTACCTTGATCTTATTAGGCTTTCCATTCTCTGGAATCCATAGGTGAGACCAATCTGTCGCAAAATAGCCGTGTAGCTGCTCCGACTAGTCCCTGCTTAAAAAAAGACCATACGCTTCTGGAATATCCACAACAATTATATCAATGACTCGATGAACCTTGGGGTTAGATGATAATCTAATAAGCACATTCTTTAATTCTCCTGTAACTTTAACATTGGTCCGATCAAGTTGTATGATTTTTAAGGTGGAGGGTTCAACGTCGACGTTAATCTTTTGGCATATAGACCATGGAATCACATTGGATGATGCTCCTGAGTCTACCATACAATTGTGCACGTTTCTATTAAAGATTTCGAAAGTTAACAAAAATGGAGGTATATTTTTGCGAGTACTAAGGGTAGTAGTTTGTGGCTTTTTACTTGCAGTTTCTAAAGCTACTTTATCTGTATTATTTACATTATTTACAGGAAGGCTTCATTTATCTTGAGGATTAGGATTGTTTTTAGTGGAAGTCTTCTGAGGAACTTTGTTCTACACAACCTTGTTACCATTAGAATTACCATCTTTTCCATTCTCTGAGATATTCTGTAACATTTTTTGTAGAAAAAATGGAAATTTCAATAACTCATAAACATAAATGTTAGCTCTCAACTTTTTAAGATCTTCAACTACATCATAATCTAAGTTGGGGTTCACATTACTCTGTTTGGTCTCAGCTGGTTTAGATTGCTTTGAAGGCGAAGTTGTAGTGTTTTCGGCAGAAGGTTTGTTGGTTGTCTTACTCCTGGTATTATAGGGATGTACTGTCTTGAAGTTAGCTTGAAAGATGATATCTGAGAAGTGTCCAAAAATGTTTGGAGAAGACTCCTCTTCTTGAACTGTGTCTTGTTCAACTACCTCCTCAGGAATCTCAGGAGGCATCAAGTTATCTTGGGCTTCTAGAATTGTTTGAAGGGCGCATTGCAGACTTTCTAGATTAAGGCCTTCAGTGGTTGGATTAGGTCGGTTGGTGGGAAAAGGATTCCGGAATGGGGGCTTGTAAGGTCCTTTGCTCGAAGAAGCTTCTTCGGTCGTCCTGTCTATAACTTGATTTGACAGTTTTTGAGCAACTTTAGTTAACTTTTCTAAATCCAATCTTTCAGGTTGTGTTTTACTTTGAGTAGGTCTGGGGAGGATTTCGATCTTCTTTTTGGAAGAAGAGCTAGTCTCAGTTTCATTGCTAGTAGAGTCTGTAAGACTAAGTATGTCTTTTTCAATCTGGCTGGCCTCCTCGAAGGCTTCTAACAATGTGGCTTTCTTAGATCGTTTAACCCAAATAGATATACTTTGATGCAAATATTTAGTGTAGTATGCTATTATAAGACTCTCGGCAGGCATGGAATCCGTAGGGATTCGGTTTTTAAGTGTTAAGAATATTTGATTAAATTCTTTAACTTTTTCTTTTGGGTTCATTCTTAAGCTAGAAAGGTCCATGACCAAGACTTCTGGAGGCTTACCGTCTCCGAACTTTTCCAAAAAGCATGACTCAAAATTTTCCCAAGACACGATGGTATGGGGTTGCTGGGCAAAGTACCATGTAGATGCATTGCCCTCGAAAGTATAGGGGAACAACCTACAGACAACGTCTTCATGCTCGACATTGCGGAGTCTTATGGCTAACATAAACTTTTTAATGTGATCTTCAGCGATCTGTTTTGAGTCAGGGTCAAACTTGGGAAGCCATTTCTCCGGATGTTTAGGTAAGGGATGTTGAGCTCCAGGTACAACTACGACATCCTGATCAAGCCAAGGTCTAGCAGGGTTGTTTTGATTTGCCATTGGTGTAGTGGGTGTGGAAGGCTGAGAAGAGGAACTGCCTTCGTTAGAAGAATCTCCTCCAAAAGAGGAAGGAGATGATGGAGGTGGTGAAGGAGGTATCCTAGATCCTCCTGTAGAAGGATTTAGGTTTGGATCTGTAGGATTCACAGTGAGATTAGTGCCTCCTAATTGTTCTCTGATATCAGAGAAATCCAAAGGTTGGTCCAACGAACGGTTTGGTTTCCTCAAACGGGCTAAGGCACTATGAGTTCTTATAAGAGATTGACGGACAATCTCTTGTATGTCACCACCTGTAGGATTAGGGGTTACTGGCTCAACTGTGATCTGTGGATCATCGGTTGAAGTGGTTTCTGTTTGAGGGGGAATATTATCGTTCGAATGGCTTCTAGTCACTATAGGTGAGCGATTAGGTGGTGGAGGAGTCTTACAACCACCTCGTGCCATTAAGTAGTTTCAGGCCCTCCTTCTAGCACCATTTGTTGACGGGGAAAAATGACCGTCCGTCAACTGGGAGAGTGGATCCGGTCCGGGGTTGTCTAATAACCCAAGCCATTTGGGATAACCCACCCTGATGGGTTTAGCGGCTCCGTTAGCTGATCTAAGGTCCTAAGAAAACAAAAGAAAAACTACTCTAAAATAACTAATCTAACTAAAAATAACTATTAAAACAAACTGAAACAAATCTAACTATTCTATATACAATCTACTATCTAATACTATGCTAACTCTAAGAAATTAAATATTTAACTACTAACAGAAATAAATCTTATTCGCAAAATATACAACATTTACAATTTACAGATTTGAATGAAAACCTGAAAAACTCATTTATATTCTGTCCTAAGACAGCGAGAGCTATTGTTTTTTGATTTTATAATTTTATGGAAAGAAATAAAACAAAACTAACTAATCTAAACAACTAAAATACTAACTCTAACTACAAATCTAAACTACACATATATCTAACTAAACTACTTAAATTATACTAACAAATAAACTATTAAATACTAAAAAACAAACTGACCTGAAGGAATGCTCCAGATTTGTCTTGAATGTAATGACTGTCTTAGCTGATCGGAGGGAGGAAACCTGCACCGGATTCTCCAAGAGCTTCTCGTAAACGAAAAGCTGTAATGCTCTTTAAATATGATTACAGGACAAACGAAACATAAAAATTACAGCGATTTTATAATTTATAAATCTTCACAATTAGATAAATATGTATGCAAAGATCTATACAAAATGATTCAATTAACGAAGAAGAGAAATCTGTGATTCATTAACTGAAACCAAGTAATTGTTGTACTTTTAAAAATAATGAAAGAGATCAGATATGGATATCATATTAATCAAATCGTATCATCCTGCAATAGATTATGATAGCTAAAGTAGTCTATAATCAACTGCAAACTAATATGCAAAAAATTGAAACAAAAGATTGATATATTGAAAGCGAAAACTGTAACAAAACATCAACTCTCGTCTGAGTTTGTATCAAAAATCCATAGCCTGGTTCTCCCACAAGTGAGGATGATCCTTCTTACAAAAAATAATAAGTATTTAAAGACCTCCCACAGGGTAAAACATCCCTCTGGAGGTTATCAAAACTGTTTACATAAATCTGGGAAAATATCCCAAGTTTGACTAAACTAACAGCCTAAAAATAAAACTATATCACACAAATATCTCCTAGACTGCCACAGCATGCCCAATGCAATTCGAATGTACCTGAAAGAGGTGAAAAATGGATAAGTTAAGAGGATATTTTGCTGATGAAATTGTTAAAAATATAATCCTAAAGACTAGCTACAGAATCTTGCAATTCTATAGCTGGTCTAAATCCAACACAGAATCATATTAAACCAATTTAAAAAACCCAATTAATTAAATTCACACTATTAAACAAATATCGAATCATTCAAATCAAAATTGTTATACTAATTTAAGAGCAAACAATACTAAGATCAATCAAACGAATACATAGATGCATGTACTCTGTTCCATATGTTATCACGAATTTGGGTGTATTGGATAGCCGAAAGTAATGAAATAGATTCATAACCAATTGAAATCACAAATAGTTGCTTTAGCTATCCACAAGATCACTTCGAATCCAAACCAAATTAACATGATCATTTTCTCAAATTGATCTCACTATATTAAACATAACAAACGATCCATGCTATTAGCAAATCAAATCAAAACTGGTATGTAAATTATCACAAACAAAATCATAATGGAATCAATCAGTTGATAACAGGGTCTGTAGGAGTTGTTCAATCGTTTGTTATTTCTAATTGGGGAAGACAAAATCGATTGGCATTCAACGAAATCATTTGTTGAATTCATTGCAAATCGAACTATTAACCAAATTTTCTCATACGAATTCGATAGAGATAACATATGTCAATCTGAGTTTAACGAACTCATTTTGAAAATTAAAAACAACAGAGTAGCATCCAATCTATTTTCAATATGGATCCAACTCATAAAAACGATCATGCTAACTCAAGATATGCAACAATTCAATCAAAACAAGAGCGAATCGAACAGTTTGAGTTTGACACAGCCGTTATGAATGAACACAAACCCACAATTATAGTGAATAGATCTTCGACACAGACCAAATGAGAATATCGATTCCACACAGAACAGAGTTGTTTTTGCCAAATTGAAATCAAACAAAGTTGTTTTCCTGATTTAGAAGATTACATCATATTTATTAGACCAATCGTTAAAAATGACGCATAACATTTTAAAGGATTATAACAAATCAAGCCCACGACATCATTCCAAAATCAAACCATAAAAACTTAATCAGAGCCGATATGATCCAACCACAACAAACTCATACTAAATCAAAACATAGTCGTGCTCTGATTTTAGCATAAAAATATTCTGTACAGGTCAGATACAAACAAAATCCAAGCAAAAGCAAACTTCATTGATCACATTAATTCAAACTAACCGAAATTTTCTGAAATGAATTATACCAAGTCAAAACCAATCTATCGCTTCTATTAAGCTAATCACGACAAAATCGCATACCAAAATCATAACCATATTCGATTTTACAACCATTTTGATATTCAAACCATGACAAAATTATTTCGAATACTAAATTGACTTATCAAAACTCAAAAACCAATTCATTATATTAATCCAAGCAATTGACAAAACGAAATTGATATTGAAATTCATACCTGGATAATCAACAAACAACTTGGTCATGAAAGTTTGGAATTGATGAAGGCTGTAGCTGATTCGACATTCCTAAATACGATGGAACCAGTTTTTTTCTGATTCTTATCATTAACTTGAAGCTTGTCCCTTTGGCTTGTCAACATTGTAATTTGGTTTTCCAACAATTTGATCTTCGACTATAAAAAGGGAATGTCGATATAGTAGCGTTCTAGCCACACATTACATTGGTCACATGACGACTGCTCGGGCTTCGAAATTGTAGGTGAGGGTTTGTTTAAATCGCCGAGGTTTTCATTAGGTAGCTTGATCCCTGGGTAACTAGGGTTGTTCCTTAGGCAAGGGGGTAAATTAGAAACGAATTCATAGGGTGGCGCGAAGCACAGACCTTGGGAATAAGGATACTCACTAGTTATTAAGCGTTCGATGTCAGAGTCTGAGTCTTCACTGAGGACTATGGGCTTCTACTCAGCATTTGGCTTAGGTTTATTTCGGGCCAGTCTCGATATAAGTCGAGCATTCTTTTTACCTTTTCGGTTGACAGTAGGGTTACCTTGAACCTTTTTACTCACAGGATTTTTTATAGCCTCAACCTTGTCTTCTAAGACGTCGGGTAGGTTGATATCAGAGTCAACCAAGGGTTTGGGAGAGGGAAATAAAACATGGAAAGGCACGGGTGGCCTGACCTTAGTTTCATTAACCACAGGCTTATCAATTTGAATAGGCTCGGTATCAGCAAAACCATTTCGAGAGATAAAAGATTGCCAACTATCACCGTGAAGATTTAAGTGGAGAACAACGATGAGTCTGATTAGGCCATGGTGGAACAAGCTACTATTGGCCTTCTCTTGTCTAAACCTATTATCCATTTTATAAAGACTACTCTGGAAATAAAATGGCATATTCAATGGATAACCCATAAAATTCATTAACAGTCGAAGGTGATAAAGAAAAACCAGTCCATACTGACCCTCACAGGTCACGAATTGTTTAACCACCATCAAAAGATCATGCCACCTTGTTTTAAGCGTGGAAATGGGCATACCTCTGTCATAGGATGTGACCTTCCACGAGACGAACAATAACGACCATGGCACCTCCTCAACTTTAGAGTTCTCAAACCATCGCTCGCCTGTGGCTGCTAATCCTATGGCAGAGCTAATGAACTCTTCACCGATTTCAAGCTGAATGTCACCTATCTTGGCCCTACACCCATCAAAAGTCAGGGAGAACAGCTGTGCAACAAATATATTAAAACCCTCAAACCTCTGTACAAACGTGAGCCAACCATTATTTTTCAAATCTTTCCGAGCGTTATCGAATAGTAGCAGGGCTTGACTACCATTTGGCTCAATTCGCACCACCGGTGCCATATATCCGAGCAGAGGGTAAGTGATATGAACGAGCCAGGGTTTGAGTGCAGCACACACAGGAGAAGAATGCACGAAGGCTTACCTGATGCTAGCAGATGTGAAACCGGGATAAGGGTAAGCATTAATGACATTGTGCGAAGGTGGTGGAGTTATTTTTTGTCCATGCAGAATAGTCATTACCATGGTACAACCGCCGGAACTTTCAACTATTCAAATCACAACGCATATATGTTATAACTATGCCACTTCAATCAATCAATCGAAACCTTTGGTAAGTGGATAAACCATTCGCGCAATCAAAAGTTATGCCATAGTTTTAAAACCAAACACACAAATCAAAACCAATGCCAAGTGTTTGATGAAACGATTCACACCAAGGGTTTAACTGATGTGCCAAGAGTTTAAACCATAACATCAATGTATTTTTCATATAATCAATATGCCAAGTGAATTGGTCAAATAACATGTAAATCCAATTGCCAATGCATCACAAACTTAATCACTCATGAAACGAAACTATATAATCAATCAAAGAGTGTTCAAATGAGTACAGATCAAAAGATTTTGCCAACTACATAATGATAAGTAAAATGTAAACGCAATGGACATATCGTCAAGAATGATAATGACAATTCATTGAAGATTTTAATGTGACTTCGAAAGACCATGTTTTCATGCTTACAGTCATGAAAACAAAGATGAAGGTAAGTGTGCAAATAGCGAAAAAAATAAAAGTGTCGTTTATTTGAGAATTGCGACGAAAAATTAAGGTTTGCAAAACACTGGTGTAGGCATCTTATAAGACAGTAGAAAAATGTGAATTGGCTGCCAACAAGTTGGTGCTCTAAATCAATCTTTATATAAAACTTGTAATTCATAATTTATGTTTATACTTATTGATGTTATTTCCTTAAGTTTCTTAATGATCAATAAAGTTAATAAATAATTATTTAAAATTGATAAAATTAATTAATATTGATTCATCCCCCCAACTCTCAGTATTAAACTACATTCCAACAATTGGTATCAAATCAAGTTCCTTCAACACAGTCTAATAACTGGAAGGTATATTCTGCATAATCCAATGGATCATCAAGAGGGAATGTCTTCAACCGGAGCATATTTATTCAAAGGGAATGATTATGCACTTTGAACTGTGAGGATGAAAGGATATATGATTTCCCTGGAATGTGATGTCTAGAAATTTGTAGAAGATGGGGACATTTCACCTGCTACTCCTCCCACAGACACAGCTAGAAAGAATCTTTGCAATGACAATGCAAGAGAATCCAATTCCATCCTAGGAGGATTAGCCAATCCTATATTTGTGAAAGTAATGCATTGTAATTCAACAAAAGAAATATGGGACAAACTAAAGGTCATTTTGAAGGATATAGCAAAGTCAAAAAGGCAAAACTACAAACCGACAGACCACAATTTGAAAAAATGAAAATGAAAGAAGAAGAGAACATCGCAGAGTATTTTTAGAGAGTAGCTGAAGTGGTCAACTCAATCAAAGCATTAGGAGAAGACCTCAACAATCAACCCATTGTCCAAAATATCTTGAGATCATTACCCATGAGATATGATGCCAATATTTCTACTCTTTGAACAAACCAGATCTTGGTAATCTCGCAATGGATGAACTACATGAGTTCCTCATAGCGTATGAGATGAGAACAGGGAAAGAAAGACTGGCAAAAGGAGAAACATCCTTCAAAGCATCAAAATAAAAGAAGAAACATGAGAAGGTGTCTAATGAAGATCAGTCAGAGATATTTGATGAAGAAATAGATAACTTCATGAATAAACTCAAGAAAGGAATTGGTAGATACAAAGGAAAGTTTCCTCTAATATGCTTTAACTATGGAAAGATTGGACATTTTTCTTCCAAATGTCTCTATCCAAAACAAAAAATAAAGTGATGATGGAAAAGCTTTCAAAGAATAGAAGAAAATCCAAACCAAATATAAAAGGAAGGTATACAAAAAGACCTTTTACACTTAATAGAATAGCAACTCATCTAAATAAATTGAAGAGGAAGAGGAATCCGAGCACCTATTTATGGGTATAAAAACTCAAAATAATCACACTAAAAAAAAGAACAAAAGTATACCTTGAAGAAGATTTGATTAGTACCCTTGATGAACTCCGAAAATATAAAAAGAAGAACAACTTGTTAAGAGGACAACTGCTAGAATTTGAACAAGCACAACAGACAAGAGAAAAGGAAATTTCAAAAATCATAAAAGAATCAGAGAAAATCACCATTGAATTGAAAACTCCGCTTCAAGAAGTCAAAAGAAATAAATAAATCTTGAATGAACAATTCAAGGAAAGACAACAAGTTTGTAAAAAACTAGAGGATGAAATTAGTCAGTTGAAAGGAGAACTAGAAAGAGGAAATCACCAGTCAAAGTTTGAGAATAGTTCAATGATTCTAAATGATATTCTTAATAGCCAAAGATCACCAAATGATAAAACAAGATTTGGATGTGATCAAAAATCAACCTCTACTACATAGAAAACATATAAAAAGTCAATCAACTATGCATATGCTCTTATAAGTTCCTTAAAAGGAGGAGATAACAAGATGAATATGGCACCATTAAAGATTGTTTTTAATAGACAAGCACCTCGTCGAAAAGGAAATGGAAATACAGTGATCAGAAGGATTACTAATAGATATCAACATATATTTTTTGGATATTTTTATTCATGCAATAAATTTGGACACAAGAAGTACATTGTAAATCCTATAGAAACTACAAACCAAGACATTTCCAAAGATATAAGAACAACAAGAATGATGTAGAGAAAAGAAATTATAATTCATTCTCTCCTTTACAAGAGTACAGTGTTGAATGCCACAAGTGCAACAACTATGGCTATAAAACCAGTGAATGTAGATTACCATTGCAATATTTGAAGATACACAACCCTAACAAATAGGATGAGAATATATGGAAAGAAAAGAATATAGAAGAAAACATAACAGAATGTAAAGTGGCCCTGTATGCAAAGAACAAAATATTCCAGTGGTATATTGATAGTGGATGGTCAAAACGTGTGACAGGAGATAAAGACAAATTTCTCACTCTGATAAAGAAGGATAAAGGTAAAGTCATTTTTGGAGATAATATATCTGCCAAAATACTAGGAAAAGGAACGATTTCTTTGGGAAACAAAAAGAATAAAGCAACAAATGTGTTGCTAGTAAAAAACATAAAATCTAATCTACTCAGTGTAAATAAAAATTGTGATCAGGGACATATACTCATTTTTTACTCCCAAAAATGTGAAATAAGAGAAGAAGAATCAAGTAAATTAGTTGTTATTGCACCAAGAACCTCAAACAATGTGTATATTTTAGGTATTGAGGAAGAAGAATCCCATATGAGTCAAGTAGATGAAATTTGGCTATGGCATAGAAGGATGGGACACTTGAGCTTTGATAACTTGATCAAAGCTAGTAAAAATGGAGTTGTTAAAGACATGCCAAAAGTCATCAAGCCCTCAGGTCTTGTTTGAAAACACTGTAAATTAGGGAAGCAGACAAGAGTCATATTCAAGACAAAATAACATTCTACATCAAAACCCTTGGAGATTGTTCACACTCATCTTTGTGGTCCCTCTAGGACTAGAAGCATACAAGGGGAACACTACTTTATGTTGATCACTAATGACTACACGAGGATGACCTGGGTATATTTTCTCAAAGAAAAATATGAGGCATTTGAAAAGTTCAAAGCATTCAAGACTTATGTAGAGAATGAAACAAATCTCAAAATCAAATGTTTAAGATTAGATAATGGAGGGGAATTTACCTCTAAATAATTCAATAAGTTTTTTGAAGATCATGGAATCAAGAGAAAATTCTCAGCTCCAAGAACTCGTCAACAAAATGAAGTTGTGGAGAGGAAAAATAGAATTGGTCAAGACGTTGCAAGAACTATGTTGAATCAATCCAAGATTCCAGATAAATTTTGGAGAGATGCAATATATACAACAGTCCACATACTTAAATGATGACAACTTAGAGATAACCATGAGAATACACCTTATGAATTGTGGTTTGGAAGACCAACATCTGTGAAACATTTCAGAGTCTTTGGAAGTAAGTGTTACATAAAGAGGGATGAATATAATCTAGGGAAATTTGACTCTAGATCAGATGAAAGTATATTTTTGGGATATTCACCGAACAAAAAGGCCTACAAGTGCTATAATCTAAGATTGCACAAAATAGTGGAAAGTGAAAATGTGAAAATAGATGATCTAAAATTGAGAAAAATCAAATCTCAAGATGAAACAAAAATTGATGAATGGAGAAGAACCAGTGATGATGAAGAAGATAGTGAATCATAAAATGAATAATATACTAAAGAACTACAAGAGAATGAACCAAAAACTGATGATGAGAAGGATGAAGAAGAAACACCCTTTCCTAAAGAACCATAAAAAAGAGTTCAAAAGAATCACCATGAAAATAAGATTATAGGGGATAAAGATTCAGGTATAGAAACAAGAAGGAAACTCATATTTGACTCTAAACAAGAAATGTTTTTAGTAATAGAACCCAATTTTTTTGTAGAATCCAAAAAGAGTGAGGACTGGATAAAAGCAATGAACGAGGAACTTGATCAAATTGAGAAAAATCATACATGGGGTCTTGTCCCTAGACCTAAGGACAAGAATGTGGTAGGAACCAAGTGGATATTTAGAAACAAACTCAATGAAAATGGACAGATCATCAAGAAGAAAGAAATATTAGTATGCAAGGAATATGCCCAAGTGGAAGGTATTGACTTTGAAGAGACATTTTCCCTAGTAGCAAGACTAGAGGCCATCAGAATGTTCCTGGCATTTGCATGCTTCAAAAACTTTATCAAATGGATGTCAAGTCAGAATTTTTGAATGGAACATTAGAATAAGTATATATTGATCAACCATAAGGATTCATATTAACAAAAAATCAAGAATATGTGTGCAAACTAAAGAAGGCTCTGTATGGTATTAAATAAGCCCCTAGAGGATGGTTCTTAAGACTTGATCAGTATCTGCAAAAACAAGGATATAAGAGGGGGACTACTGACATCAACCTATATATCGAAATTGAGGATAAGGATATGATTGTTGTGTTGGTATATGTAGATGATATCATATTTGGAAGTAATCTTACTATACTAAGAAAATATTTTTCTACATAAATGCAGAAAGAGTTTGAAATGTCTATGCTAGGGGAACTGTCTGTCTTCCTAGGTTTACAAGTCACTCAAATAGATAATAGAATATTCATTTACCAAACTAAATATATCAAATAAATGCTAAATAAATTCCAAATGGAAGACAATAAACCAATGTGCACTCTCATGGTCACAGGATGTGAACTAATCCTGGATGATAATTCACCAAGAGTAGACCAAACCATGCACAGATCAAAGGTTGGTAGCATGTTATATGCAACAAAAATAAGACCATATATTGTGTAGGTTGTAGTATTAGTAGGGATATTTCAATATGCACCTAAAGAAACTCACATGAAGGAAGTAAAAAGGATATTCATATATCTTGAAGGAACCCTAGAGTTTGGTTTATGGTTTCCAAAAAAAGAATATTTTACATTGACTGCATATACTGATGCAGATTGGGTTGGTAGTGTAGATGAAAAGAAAAGTACTAGTGGAGGAGCATTCTACCTAGGAAAATGTTTGGTATAATGGTTAAGTAAAAAGAGAACATCTATATCACTATCTACAATAGAAGCAAAGTACATTGTTGTTGCATCTTGTTGCACACAAGTGATCTGGATGAAACATACCCTAGAAGATGTACATGTGAAATATGATCATCCAATCACTATTAACTATGACAACACTAGTGCCATATTATCTCTAAGAATCATGTTATGCATTCTAAAACCAAGCATATCCCAATTAAATACCATTTTCTGAGAGATCAAGTTTCTAAAAAGGTAGTCAAAGTAGAATATTTTGATACTAAAGAGAAAATTGCAGATATATTCATAAAACCTCTACCATGAAGTACCTTTGAAAATATTCGATGAAAATAGGGAGTAATTCCCATACCTCATTAAAAACCACAAAATCAGAAGAAGGATTACATGGACATGGGGAGCATTACGTCATGGGGAGAAAAGAAAGTCCCTTCTGTCATTGTTGTCAAAGGGGGAGGATCAATAGTAAAATCCAATTACCAAGTCAAAATAAATGGTTCTTACTATGTTTCCGTCAATGCCAAAGGGGGATAATTTTGGACAATGTTGTCATTGATGTCAAAAAGGGGATAAAACTAATTGATCGAAGAGAAGCTCATAAGAGATTGCAACACAAAACACATGAAGAACATAGAACAGTGGAACTCAACATTTAGGTCAATCAACCATCAAGATGTCGGGAACTTATGAAAAACACGCAGAACATAGAGCAGTGGAACTCCACAGTTGGGACAATCGACCATCGAGATGTTGGGAACTTGTGAAAAACATGTAGAATGTAGAGAAGTGGAACTCCACAATCGAGTCAATCGACCATCAATATGTCGAGAATTTGTGAAAAGTTATTAAGTTTAAACATTACCTTCGACTCTGACTTAGACTTACAGTTCCTTCGACATTGACTTAGACAAAATTCGACTTATATTGCCTCTGACTCCAACTCTGAATTGGATAACTTTGAATTACATTTCCTTCAATTTCGACTTGGATAAACTTTTACTTACAATGCCTCCGACTCCAACACCGACAAACTTCAACTTGCATTTCCATCAACTTTGACTTGGATAAACTTCGACTTACAGTGCCTCTGACTCTAGCCCCAATAACATTCGAATTGCATTGCCTTCAACTTCTACTTGGATAAACGTCTACTTATAGTGTCTTAAACTCCAGCCCTAATAATATTCGACTTTCATTTCCTTTGACTTCGACTTCGATAAACTTCAACTTACAGTACCTCCAACTCCACCCCGATAAACTTTGACTTGCATTGCCTTTGACATTGACTTGGATGAATTTCGACTTGCATTTTGACCTGAATCATTTTTCTATATTGACTTCCAAGTAGTTGACTCTACATTACTTTCTGACTTGACTTTGTGGCTTGAGTGGTTGAGAATTTATCGATGTATAAATAACGAGAGTACATGTTTTTGTGCCATATTTGTCCAAACCATAAGTCATAGTAGTATGATCATATGGAAATCGTCCATTTCATGTATAGGAAAAGTGTACTAGGAAACTGAGTTTGAAAATCTAATATGAGATTACAGTAAACATGAGATTAAAATAAGAAGAGTTGAATCATGTCGAATCAACTGATAAAGGATAAAAGAACTTATCAAGATAACTATGAAGTTAAGGAAAATGAAGTTAAATACGTAATTAAAGAGCCTTTTGTAAAGAGATAAACAAACGAGAAAATGTGTTCCTAATTAAAAATGAAAACATTATTGTTATTTTTTTAATAAAATGAAAAGGTGCACTGGTTCATTATTAAAAGACACAATGGTTCAATTTCATACCTTTTGGAATTCTATATAAACATAAAGGTATGGTGAAATAAAGATGTATCTATGGTCTACACCTAAAGATCAAAAGCATGTGCAGAGTTCAAGGAAGAAAGACAAAGATACTTATGAAGTGAGGGTGGAAGGGAGGAGCAAGGAAGGATTAGTATCATTTGCTAAGTAAATTTTAAAACAGGGAGTTGGTGCTTCCTAGGGTTGGTGCCCTAAAGAAATGGATTGATGCTTCCTTGGGTCGGTGCCCTAAAACAAGGGGATTTTTGTCTCCTAGAATTGGTGCTCTAAATCAATCTTTATATAAAACTTGTAATTTGTAATTTAAGTTTATACTTATTGACGTTATTTCCCGAAGTACCTTTTTGATCAATAAAGTTAACAAATAATTATTTAAAATTGATAAAATTTATTAATATTGATTCACCCCCCCTCTCATTATTAAACTACATTCCAACATGTAGCATATAGCATAGTCTTTTGTGCCACACAAATACTTAAATATTGTCTTGATAGTTGTCCAATGATCATTTCCACGTGTCGACATATATCTACAAAACACTCCTAGTGCATGGGAAATGTCTGGTCGAGTGGATACCATCGCATACATTAGACTACCAACAAAAATTGCATAAGGAACACGTGCCATGCCATCTATTTCCTAATGTTTCTTTGGACAATGTTCAACAATTATCCTTGCTCCCACAGGAATTGGCACCTTCACAGGTTTCCAATCTTGCATGTTGAAATATTTCAATATTGTTTCAATATACTTATTTTGGTTCAACTAGATATTTCTAGTTGCTTGATCCCTCTTTATATCCATTCCAAGAATGAAGTTTTTTGCACCAAGATCCTTCATGTCGAACTTGGAGGATAGTTGCTTCTTCACCTCCTTTATTGTGTTCATGTTGTTTCCAATCAACAACATGTCATCGACATACAATGCTACATATATGAAACACCCACCTTGTTCTTTGGGATATATGCAGTGATCATCTTTGCTTCTCACAAATACAAAACTAAGGACATATGTGTCAAAATTTAGGTACCACATCCTTGGTGATTTCTTTAAACCATACATGGATCTTTTCAATTTGCACACCAAATATTTCTTACCCCTTAGTACAAATCCTTCAAGTTGTTTCATGTAGATTTCTTCTTCCAAGTCCCCATGTAGGAACATTGTCTTTACATCCATATATTCTATTTCCATATCAAATGTTGCAGCCAAATACATTAGTACTCTAATGGAAGTTAATTTTGCAATAGGGAAAAAAATATCACTGAAATCGACTCCTTCGACTTGGGAATATCCTTTTGCTACTAGTCGAGCTTTGAATTTCTCAACTTGACCTATAAAGTTTATTTTCTTCTTGAATACCCACTTGCTACCAAGGGGATTTCTTCCATTTGGTAATTCGACTAAATACCATGTATCATTCTTATGCAAGGATTCCATCTCTTTGACCATGGCATCCTTCCATGGTTTTCCCTCTGCTGAGTCAACTGCCTCCAAGGCTGACCTGGGCTCTTCATTAGTGGAAGTTAACACAAAAGTGGAACAAAAGTCAGGTAGAATATACCTTTCAACCAATTTTCTTACTCATTTTGACCTCATTACAATCGGCGTCAGTTGTTCCACCTCTTCATATGATCCAGTCGACTCATCTAAATCACCTTCTTCATTCCTCAGTTCAAACCGCACCTTCTCTGGATTATTATCTATTTGAACCATCACTTCATACTTAGACCTTCTTTTGAATTCTCTGAAAACCACATCTCGAATATACATTGTTTTCCTTGATGAAGGATCCCAAAGTTTATATCGTTTCATTCCTTCTTTGTATCCAATGAAAGTGCACTTGATTTCCTTCTTGTCCATCTTGCTTCTCTTTTCCTTGGGAACATCCACAAATGCATCAAAACTAAATACTCTGAAATGTGAAACCAAAGTCTTATTACTGGACTATACCTCATGTGGATTCCTATCGACTAGCACCGACGAAGGAGACATATTCACCAGATATTTTGTAGTGTCAACTGCCTTTGCCCAGAACTCTTGTGCGAGCCCGACACCACTGAGCATGCTCCTTGCCTTGTCCATCAATGTTCTAGTCATTCTCTAAACAAATCCATTTTTTGTGGGGTATATGGTGTGGCATTTTGGTGTGCTATGTCACACTGCTTGCAGAAATGATCAAATTCCTTTCCACATAATTCACCACCATTATCAGTTTTCAGCACCTTAATATTCTTATCTGTCTGGTTTTCTACGAGATATTTAAACTCTTTGAATTTATAAAAAATCTTTGATTTCTTCCTGAGGAAATATATCTATGTATTCCTAGAAAAATAATATATGGAAACATAATACAAGGATCCACCAAGTGAAGGAATTGAAACAGGGCCAAACACATCACTATGAACCAATTCTAGAATCCCCTTTTCCCTTGTCGCTCCATATGGGAACCTCACTCGATTTCATTTAACATATACCCAATGTTCACAAAAGTTGACTTCTAAATTACATTCAGGAAAATCTTTGATCATACCTTTGTTGTGCATATATCGAAGTCTTTTTTCTCTAATATGTCTCATACTCTCGTGCCATAGCATGGTTGGGTCATTTTGACAAGGACTTGTTGAGTCAAGTTGAATTGACTCAACCTAAGTCAAGTCGAGTTGAGTCGAATTCGAGTCAACTTCAGGAACAACAATATTGTTGCATCCAGTCAAGTCAACATTCCCTAATAACTTGTATAGGGTTCAAATCCGAACTCCTTTCATTAATACCATCACACCTCTAACCATATTGCATGTATCCTTATGAAATAGAGTCTGCACCCCTGCATCACTCATATTGCCGGAAAATACCATGTTTCTTTCCAAACTAGGAATGTGTAGCAAACTTGGAAGGGTTCTACTCCTCCCCTCATATAGTGTCAATTGAACTCTTCCTTGCCTAAAAATTTTGGTTGTCGATTCATCCCCCAAGAACACATATCCCCCTTCATATCATTCATATTTGTAGAACCATTCTCTATGTGGTGTCACATGATCTGATTCTCCCGATTCGATCAACTAAACATCTTGATCCAACTATGTACTTGTCGATGCTAGGTACACATCGCCTCCCTTATCTGGAGTCATATTTCTCTCAGTCGATTGTATCTCATCGGATCTTGTACTAGATTTTGTTTACTTCAACTTGCAGTACCTTTTGTAATGCCTATATTTACCACATTTCCAGCATCTTCTTGTTGTCAAATGAAACGAGGATTTAGATCTACCCTTCGACTTAGAATTTATACCAGACAATTTTCCTTTATCTTTGTCAATCGGTTTACCTCTTACCACTAATGAATATTTGGTCGATCCTTCCATGTTCTTCCTTCTCATTTCTTATGATAGTAGAGATGAAACCATGTCTTCTAGCACTAATGTGGTTGAATTAATCCCTATAGCCACGATTAAGCTATCCCATGAGTCTCAAAAAGAACATAATAGGATAACATGTTTCTCCTCCTCGGTGATTTTAATATCTGTAGTATATAACTAGCTTATTATAGTATTAAACACATTTAAATTCTCAATCATTGAACTTACCTCAGTCATCCTCAGAAGATACAGTTTCATTCTAAGGAACAAATTATTTACTAGGGATTTTGATTGGTACAAGCTCCCCAACAGGGATGATTTTAAGGATGGAAATTTATTTTAAAATTTATAAACCTTGGCGAATATTATTAATCATTCATATGCTAACTATAAATGATTGGCGATTTTTTGTAAAAATATTCAAATTTCTAAGTATTTTATATAGGTTTTATAAAATTTTGGCGATTTTTAAGGTAAAATAATTTTATCCTATAGAATTTGGGCGAATCATTTTTAAAATAGCGAATCTCGTTTTTGGAAAAACCATGGAAAATTATCCCATGAGCGAAATTTAGCCCCTAAAATCATCCTTGCGAGTCCCCAATTTGTCCCACGATTTCTTGGTCGAATATTCACTTGAGACATTCAGTAGTACCGAATTTGCAAGACAAAGTCGAATCGTACTCCTTGCCCTTCTCTCAAGTTTCTCCCATTCTTCCCTTGACATACCTATTGGAATGGTACCTAGATAGATTATTTCCTATTGTTCTCGATCTACAAGGAGATATTAAATTTTAAGCTTCCAAAGATCAAAATTCTGGCCATTGAATTTTTCGATCTCTATTCTCAAGCTTCTCGCCATTCTTTAAGCACACTCTTTAAGGATTTATGACTTACGACTCTTACTGAACCTAGGGTTTAGCTCAGATCCAAGGTTGTGAAACCAAGGTATGATACCATATTTTAGGAAATGAGGAACACTTCCATACTAAACCTAGAAAAAAAGAGGAAGAAACATTTAATCAAGAAAGTAAATGACAAATAAAACACACAGTACACATAGATTTTACCCTAGAAACCCAAACAGGAAAATTGGCATTCCTTGAGCGTTTTTCTCTCTTGTTGTCTTATTCCTTCAGAATAAAAGTTTACATTCCTAATGTTGGTCTACACCTAAGAAATAATCAACATCATACCTTCTTTCTTTACATAAGAACAACCATGTATCCAATTTGGCTTACATGTACATGACCAAAAACCTCTAAAATGATTTCTCTAAAGATTAGTTTTTACAGCATTACAACATGCCTTATTTATAGGCTTTATAGTAGGAAAAAACCTAAAGAAAAGGCACGCAAAATGGTTACATATCCTCGCAGATCATTGACTAGAAATCCCACAAATATCGAGATTCTATTACAGTTGACTCTAAGTCTGTTTACCAGTCGATTATCAGTCGACCTCCATTCGTTATTCAGTTAGTTTTCATGCACCCTCTTTTCGACCTCTTGTCGGTTGACATCTTCGAATTGGTGTTGATTTCTTCAATTTTTACTTTACTCGGTCGAACCATCGCAACCTTCAACTTTCATTGTCAGTAGATCCACCTCGACTAGACTTTCACTACAAAGAATATAACAGCCCAACAATCATGGGTTCTCATGATGGCATCCTACAATGTAGTTTACCTAAAGGCCTTCACCCATCCTCTCAGGGGTTCATTTATCCCTCCATGAATAGCATCACCAACCTTTTTTGAGAAATATATGTCACCATGACTACCATCCTCTGAAAATATTTGATGTATGCCTATGATGTACATGTTTTTCTAATTTTTTTCAACTCCCTAAAGTGTATCTCAGGATCCTTATTGTCGAACCTATCCATCAAGATCTAAGTGAATTCCACATATCAAATGATGTTGGTGTGCCCTAATGTCACCATCCCATGATACCACCATTTTTGATCTTCTCCTTCCAAGTGGAGGGTGGCATACTTAATTTCTTATTCCTTGGTCATGGGGTTAAGTTGGAGGTAAGTGTCCAACTTATGTACCCATTCTCTGGTTGTGCTCTTTTCACACCCATCGAAGGGTGGGATAGTCAATATCCCCACCTTGTGCATGAGGTCAAAGTTTTGTTGGCTCTGTGATTCTATGTTCCATTCCTTAGGTATTCACTTCTATTTGAGGTTGCATAGGTCATTATAGGAGACTTTCTCATGGATATCCTCATCTATCATCTCATACTCTCAGTATGAGGTGTTAATATCAAGCCCCTGATCTGGTTTCTCTTGTGCTCTTGTAGGCTGCTTTATCAAGAACTGTGGTAACAAGGGCCTAGGGATCCTTAGGCTCTCACTCTATGTTGGGGTATGGTTATTGCTACTCTCTTTGTGTATCATGTCACCCCAATGGGATTCATCAGGTCCACCCTAACCTGTACCATTCGTATTTCCATGTTGGCTCACCAACTGTGTGAGCACATCGAGGGTTTGTTGCTGGAACCTAGTTGTATTTTCCTATCTTTAAGATGCCTCATTTTGTCCTTTGACCAGGTATTTTAATATTTGGAGCATAGTCCCTTCAGGGTTGTCTACCATGCTTCCCTCTGGCTCTGAATCTGTGTGTCTTTCTTTTGTTACTCTTTCTAGTGAATCTCAAGAAGACTGTACTCCACACCCTTTTCTCCTAGGCATCAATGTAGTCACGGGATGTTAGAATCACCAACTCTGATACCACTGCAATGTCCCCAACTAGGCTAGGTGGGAATATTACGTTTTCTACCCAAAATTTGTTATTACTTCTTATGTGAATATGTTGTTAACTTCTTACAAATAATTTTCTCAATTAGGAATATTTTCAAACATATAACATACATCTGTTACATAGAAAATAGAGAATATAACCTTGACATATTATTATGGATGGAAACTCCCAAAATCAATAAAATGATGTCTAATGGATGTAATAATAGTTGTAGAATACTCTTAATCACACAAATCTAATGGCTTCCGGAAAATACACAATCTACTACAGAAACAATACAAGAAACTTGGAATGATGCCAATCTATGATGCCCATTGATCCAAGGCTCTCCAATCCATACACTGCTCTACTCCAGTAATGTCCGCTCTACAGGTAGCCCTCCAACCTCTTATGAACCCTTCGCAAACCTGGTCAAATGAACTACTGTAAACCCTGATTCACAGAGGTCCTCACAGAATGACTGTGATCCGTCTAGCGAAGCCTCATGAGACAACCTGTGCTCAACCCGCATGGATATCTGCTTCCCCAGTTATGCAAAACCCTCCTAGAACCTGCAGATATGACAATCGACCTCCTTCAGAAAAATGACGCAAATACCCTGTGCAAGATGATATGCCTCCAAATCTTCTCCAAGATGATACCAAACACCATAATGAACTCAAATGAGGACTCTGGATGAATCCTCCTCTTTGTCTAGCTAGGGTGGATATTTCACCATCGAAACTAAACCTGTAGTGGAAGAATTTTTCCCAAAACCCCAATGAAAACATTGACCACAAGATCACTCCAATAAGATATGAAATCACAATCCCAAATAGAAGGGTTACCCCTCTATTTATCCTTCCTTTGGGCCTTCTAGATATTTCCCCTTTTTGACCAAATCAAACCCTTACTTTATGTTTCCCTCCAATTCCAATTAAATATAATTATTTATTTTATTTAATGTCACTTTTAGAATTTGTCATTCTTTTAACCCGATGACATGAAATAAACCTCCTTGACTCCCTTTCTCCTTGTTGACTATAGCCTACAAGATTCTTATAGGCTATTGATTCATCCTCCATCAATTGGAAGGGGACATTACATTTTATCTTCTCCTATTGAAACTATCTTCTATGGCTTCACTCACTAGAATTTCTCTTGTTTGTATATCCTCTATTGCAGATCCTCTCATAGGTCTAGGCCTATGTTTATATTCATCAACTAAGTTCCTCTCACTTCCTCAAGAGCTTATGTTTCTCTTTTTCTTCACTTCTTCAACTTCAATAGTTGTAAGGCTCGCCACCAATGTCTCGTTCACTTTTTGATACCTCAATAGACTTGTATCTCCAATCCACATCTTCATCTATTAATTCCTCTTGACTCGTGTGTGTATTAGAATATAATTTCTTCTTCCAAAAGAGATTTTTTGTTCTCTGATACCAAATGATGGCATAGGATAAGGCTCTAATATGAATTGACATAGGTCAAATCCCTTTAACCTGTAGAAAAATCCGCTAATGCGTGGATGGTCGATTTTATCTAATATCCAAAACTTGAGCATTATATCTCCAAGAACATATGAAAAAGGGATTAGTCCTTTAATGATGTCCTTATGGGTCAAATCCAAAACCCTTAAGTATTCCCTAAGTAACCTTAACTCTTGTTTAAACCCTTCTTTGAATAGGGCTAAAAACAATCCTTTGTAACCGGTCCCAATTTCCTTCCAGTTAAATTGTTGTAACTGGCCACCAGTCCACCTTAATGTTGTGCTCTTAAAAAAAATTTCTTGTCCAATTAATTTTTACCAAATCACCAAAACAACCAGGTCACCAAGACAACAATTCTCCTCTGCAATATTCATTGTTATGTGTCTCGACCATTAGGACATTGGATCATCAGGGAAATGAGGCACTGGGCTACTAGTCGACCTGCACTTTAGCGTCATGATACAAAAATTTAACTTCAATCTGGTTTTCCATCATCCACTGGATGATCAGACCATCGGGCCCTCAGAATTTAAACATTGCACCATAAATTGTTGGTCATGGTCCAGTTTAACTAGGCACCAAGCATGTGTGTCTTCCTTCAATTACTTTTACTCAACTCTGAATCTGGTCTGGTGTAGAAGGCCACCAGACACCGGGGTAATGAACCACCAAAACACTTAATCATTGTTCCTTTAGGGAATTTAAGGTCAATCTGGTCCCTTTCTCTCAACCATTGATCACTCTGTCATCAATGGTCATATATTTTTTATCTTATGCTTGACACATTCTCACTCGCTTCCATTATACTTCTGGTTATGACGAAGTTCATAGAAACTTCAACTCATTTACCCTTGATCTATTTCATGTATTTATCTTCAACATAATCATCTCATCCAACTCCTAGTTGCACAAACTCCTCATCATACAGATACAAATCGAATTCATTAGGGTTGATTGTTCATGCACTGTCATCTCGTATTCATTTCTGATTCATTATTACAGGGTTATAAACACACATAATCCTTATGGACTCATTCTACACACATGAATTAACTCAAAATTCAAATACACAATGCTTGGAAGGACATAAATCCACTCATTTCATTAATCCAACTATGTACAAGGATTCTATAACTTAGAAACCCTTATACTTCACATGGCTCGATATCTCCTTTTGGCTTGATTTCACTATGTTTAGCCATTGTTGATGCCCAAAGGATTACATATTTATATGGAAGATTTTTTTATATTCCAGACCTACTAGAACAAATCCCTAAAATCCTACAATGAATTAAAACAATAACACTCCTCTACCATATATTTTGACCCACTCTCTATTCTTGATTACATACATACGATGATCAATAAGATCGAATACTCCATACTTCGGAAAATCCACACTAACCCAACTAATTGTTTAAATAATCCATTTACATGATAATTAGGGAAAACAAACCATATCCTTCTATAATCATACAAACTTAGGAAAAATACAATAATTTCATTAAGGAAACCCAGTGTCTTTGGTAAATTTCAAGACCCCCTTTATGTTTTTTTCAACAATGTTGACTTTGGGAACTCTGCTTCTGCATCATAAATGGAAGTAAATGGTAAGCATCGATGCAATAACAAATCTATATTTTTTATATCTTTCTGCCAAAGCAATTATAGGTGGTTGTTTCTTGTGGGTTTTTATGACCTTCAACCCTTAGAAAGCCCCTACTTTTTGAGTGTTTTATATTTTTCATGTGTTTGAGGTGAAACTATCTTAATTTCCCTCATCCTATTGCATGAAGAAGAGTTAGAGTCTTTAAGTAGTCCTAAGTGGCCTAAGGATGGAAGAATCCAGATGACAGTTACGAAAGGTGCCAACAACAAATTAGGTATAACTTTGTATTGTGTTATTTTCTAGTAATCTAAAAGGAATATCTCTCTTCCCCCAAATTTAGTTTTTATTTTCAATAATTGGTCTCTTTCTATATTTGCTGATGGAACTAAATCTCTTGATTAGTTAGTTAGGATTAGTTATTGCAACCTTGTTTCTGCTTTTATTTTTGGTTTGAGGAAGGTTTCTTATCTTCTTGTGTGTAGGTTTGGAAATTTTGATTGGAACAAGGACAAGTGGATTAGGAAAAACTATTGGGTTTCATATCCAAACAAGTATCAGACCATGTAGTTCAGCCTCATAAATTAAATTTAGTTATGAAAACTAATTGTTGACTAATCTTTGAGAAAGAATTGCATTGTTATTTGAATCTGATCTATAATAGTTCACCCTAGCTATAGAAAAAACAATTCTTGCAACAATTGAAATACTTTTAATAATTCCTATAAGGTTCATCCGACCCTTGTCCATCTACAAGTATCCTGGAGAAGGGTCAACCTACACTTTTTGACTAAGGAATCGACTATAATACATACAATAATTTGTAAAATGACCACTAGTCTCCATAAACAAGTAGCATGGAGAAATGTCAACCTACTCTTTTTTACTACCACACAGATTGCAATACCTGTGAGCAACGATATAAGGGTTAGTCAACTATTCTCTATGTACAACTAACATTTAGATTATGGAACCCATTTTAATTTCTAATGGCATCAATAAAAGGTTGAACCAACTATTCTCCATCTACAAGTATAATAGATAAGGATAAGTTGAATCTTTTTAGTTGCAACATATATTGCAATACATGTGAGTATCCATCGAAGGGTTGGTCAATTGTTCTTCATCTATAAGAATTATTTAGAAGTATTGGTCGACTATTTTAAACTATGACATCCATTGTAATATGTATGAGAATCCTTATAAGGTTCTTACGACTATTCTCCATTAACAAGTATCATGTATAAGGGTCATCTAACCTTTTCTGGTTATGTTATCCCTTGTGGTACTTTCAAACATTCATAGAAAGTTTATTCGGCTCTTCCTCATCAACAAATATTTTGGAGAAGGTTCAACCAACTCTTTCTTAACATAATTTTTCCTTTATTATTAATTTTCATCTATGTGAAAAATGAACAATCAACTCTTTCTAGTTAATCCATCCATTGAAATACTTTTGAGCATTCATAAAAAATTTGACTAAATCTTCCCCATATACAAGTAGCATGGACAAGGGTTTGTTGACTCTTTTTAATACATTGAAGAAGAGTTGATAAAATATTAATTGGAATTTATTTGTTTCAATGTTTGCTTGAATTTAGATAAGGGTTTACTAAGTGTTATTCATCTATAAGTAGCATGGAGAAGGGTTAGCCTACCTTTTTTTTTACTATGACATCAATTTCAATGCATATGATTATATGTAGAAGGGTTGGTTGACTATTCTCCATAAACAAGTACAAGTAGCATGAAGAAATGTCAACCTACTCTTTTTTACTATGGCATATATTGCAATACCTTTGAATGGTCAACTAACTCTTCTCCATTCCACATAGACATCAATCACTCACTTAGATTATTCCATTTGAAAAACAATAATAGACCAATCCTTCTCCATTCACTTTTCATATTAAATGAAAAATCACGATCTCTAGATAAAACAATGTTACAAGTAACATGGAGAAGGATGTGACTCTTCTTCTCAATTTAAATTCTTATAGTCCATTCAGCCACCTAATCCTTCAATTAGAAGGAGTTAGAAGAAAAATCACTTAACCCTTCTACATTTGAAATGAGTGATTTATGATTTCACACCTATCATAGTTATCCATTTGTTTTTGGATAATTTACATGTTGGTTGTCAAGTTAGTCAACATAGATATATCATTATTAACATAATTAAAAGGATATATGAGAAGTATTGGTTGACCCTTATCCATGACATTTCCCATCTTTATTTATTTCCCATGATATCTATATAATACAAGATTCCAAGTGAAATGCATAAAGAGTAGATGATTCTTTTACATTCACATAGTTATTCCTCTATTATCCAACTAATTGATTCCTTATATAAAGTTATTAGAGGAAGATTGGAGAAGGGTAGATCAACCTTTTTCCATCGATGATATCTAGATATAAAAACTTTATAAGTATATTAAAAAATCATCATCCGACTCTTCTCCATTTAGAAGGAAATAGGATACGTTTTAGCCTCCCTTCTCTATGCTATTTGTCAGCTTTGATGAATCCCATGGTCTCTAGGTAATATGGGATTCGAAGTGAAATATGTAAGGATCATTTGACTCTTCTGCATTCACATCATTATTTTTCTATTAGTGAGCTAATTGATTCCTTATATAAAGTGATTAGAGGGAGATTGGAGAAGGGTCAAGTAACATTTCTCTATTGATAATATCTATATATAAAAATATTAGAAGTAGACTATGGAAGCATAAATTGACTCTTTTCCATTTACAAGTAAATAAGAGAAGGTTTAGTATGTAATTATCCATGTTACTTATCATATTCAATGAAATCACATGGTATCTAGATAATACAAGATTCCAAATGAAACATGAAAGGATTGGAAGTAGATATGACAATTTTACAAGTAGCATGGATGAAGGTTGGTCGATTGTTCTCCATTTCAATCCTGAATGACTCTATCATTTAACATGATTAGAATGCGATAGGAGAAGGCTAGGTTGACCATTCACTATATACGATAAACATAGTATGAACTTTGTCAACGCTAGTTGCAATTAAGTTATATCTAGGTATGTTCAACATATCTAGATATAAAAACATTAGAAGTAGATTATAGAAGCACCATCTAACTATTCTCCATTAACAAGGAAACATCGGAAGGTTTTACTGACCCTTCTTCATTCTACTTGTCATTTTATTAAATATTATGGTATCTAAATAATATAGGATTCAAAGTGAAATAAACAAGTACTAGAAGTAGACATGACAAAAATAGTCCCTTTACCAATGCTAAAAATCATCTAAACTTTCTAAAATCTAGTTATAATTAAGATATATCTAGGTAGATTCATGAACTAATTTTTACTTCATTATGACTATTATTTTATATTATTTTATCTTTTTTTTTTAAATATGATGATTTGGATATAGTTTCAAATTTTTAAATTAAACTATTTTTTAATATCTATTTTTATTAATCATAAAATTGTCTAATTTCATCTTAAGTTTTTTTTTTTTTTTTAAATTGAAAATATCTATATATTTTACATGTCATAATTTCAAGAGAATTTCATTTCTTAATATTGATTTATGTAATAATATTATGTAATGATATTGGAGAAGTCAACTATGGGTAATATGTCAAAATGAAAGAATAAAATAAAATAGATCTATTTCAAGAAGTAAATAATCATTAATGAAAAATAGTTTGCTCAAAACTATCATTGATGAGAGTAGTTTGCTCGAGTTGAAGTTATCAAGAAATTTGATAATTTTGTCTTGCAATCTGGGTAATATGTCAAAATGAAAGAATCAAATAAAATAAATCTATTTTAAGAAGTAAATAATCATTAATGAAAAGTTGTTTGCTCAAAACTATCATTGATGAGAGCAGTTTGCTCGAGTTGAAGTTATAAATAAATTTGATAATTTTGTCTTGCAATCATTCCTTCTTGTTAAAAAATACCATCCATATTTAATGAAAAGTAATCTTACTCAAGATCTTGTTTTGTGTATATATAATGGTTGGAAATTATTATCATACAATAAATTAAATCATATAGGAATATCAAATTTAACAAAGATAGATATAGGTATTATACAATAAATTAAATTATATAGGAATATCAAATTTAATAAAAATAGATATAGACATTTTATTTATGTTGGAGAATTGGTTTGTAACTATGACAAAATGATCAGTTTTGTATCTTATTTGTGTTGGAGAATTGGTTTGTAATTATGACAAAATGATCAGTTTTGTATCTCATGTTCAGGAATAATTATCTTTGACAATCCAATCCTTATGCTAAAATGCTAAGTCATTTAATAAGGGATTGTTTGAACTATCTTGAAAAAATATTTGAATAAGTCCACATTCAAACCTTCAAGGAAAATCCAACTAAAGACAAGTTGAAAATAATAACAAAAAGTTACGAGAAGGTGTTTTTAAGTCACAAAGAGCATGAGGGTGAGGGCTCTATGGCTAGGGTTTGCTAGCAACATCCTTGAATCCATGGCTAAGGAGAGCGCGGGCGAGGGTGATGCTAAGGGTGAGGGAGAGGGGCACTTTCATGGCGTGCGTGGGAGAGGGAGAGGATCTCCACTAGAGGTGTGCAGGATATGTGGCACAGTGCGACAAGCTTAGGGAGAGTGTGGTTCTGTGGTGGTGGTGGAGGGATGGTTTCCTGCGGGCTTTGCAGAGTGGTGACTTCAATGATGTCTCTGGGTGTGAAGACTCTGCAGACGGCGGCTAAACGGTTGTGGTGGCTGCCTTCAGCTTCGAGGCCGATTTTCTACTCGCATCTACAAAAACTGTCTATAACGACTTCTGGTGAGGTTCCTCATCGGTGTTTTGCAATGGGGGAGGCTTCTGAGGCTTGTTGCAGTGGTTTTTCATCATCTCTTATGGATCCTCTTATTCTCTAGCTAGGAGGGGTATTGGACCAGAACTTTGAGGTCCACACTACGGGCGTGCGGTGTTCTGCTTAACACTTTGAGGTCCTTTGGGAGCGTGCGGTGTTGGGTAAACACTTTGAGGTCCTTTGGGGGCATGCAACTTTTGGTTTAGATCATTTTCTGGTTATTGTTGGGGTTTTATCATTGTTTTGTCTCACATTATGCAACATATGATCTGGTTGATTAAGAATCCTTGCAGATGTAAAAGAGATTATACATTAATATAATTTCGAGCAAATTTTCTATTGGAAAAAAAAAAGTCACAAAAAGAAAGTTAAATTTTTCTTATTCAATGATTTTTTTCTCTATTAATGTTCATGTTTTTTTGGGCACCTGTTCATCCTCAATTTTAAAAATTTATTGGAGTGAGATTGTTAAAATTAGTAATATTTTTTCTATTGAATTTATCAATATCATTGATAGATGTAATTTTATTTCATTTTAACAAGATGAACAATACATAATACATTAGTTAAATAGAAAAGAAGAAAAAATATCAAAGAACCTATTAATTTTTATATAATGGATGGGCAACATATAACATCCTCCTGATTTTTTATTTTTTTTAAGAATTCTAAGTATCCATTGTGCATGAATGATTTCAATATTTTAAGACATGTTTCTTCAATCATGATGTTCTTATACATGTAATTATCAATATACATAGACAACATAAATCTTTCAACATAGTGTGGGTTGAGACACTTTTATTGAGAAAGTTGTAAAAGATCAAGAGAAATGGATATACACAGGAAGACCAACTTGCTCACCAATCATCAAAAAGTGGCATGTATCATTGCAAAAATGTATCTTCATTAATTTCCATGCTAATCATCAAAAAGTGGCATGTATCAATGCAAAAATGTATCTTCATTAATTTCCAAGTACATAAGGGTTCATCAATTATTCCTCAAGGATTTCTTGAATCTTATTTCTATTAATGTATATTTATTTTTTACTAACTCTTCACATATTTTGGAATCCATGTTTTTTTAACTGAATACAAAGATATTTTTGACCAAGCTAAAGAATATAACATAAAATATCAGTTGGACTTTCTTTGTTATTCAACCAATGGTTTGAATTTTTTTATCTTTGTAGAAATGGTGGACTAGTATTTTCCCAAAAATAGTACCCAAGATAATTTTGTGTGTAACAAAACAAATCAACATAGTGAAAAAGTTTTAGATCCATACGTATAATCTATGAGAAGAAATAGCTATTATTGCAAATAGGGTGTTAGTTGGATCAATTTGTTTGCATACAATACAAATCTAGATCCTAGCATGAACGCAAAAAATATGAATGCATATTGTAAAAGTGCCACTGAGGAAAAAATATTGGTATAAGTTGGAGATTCAGTGATTGACATTATTAGTCTAGTTGACATAACTAGCTTCCAGTGATTAGGAAATGTTCCCATGTATATTGATGAATAATCTTATATTGACATGTGTTTTGTCATAGAAATAAGTCATCTCACTATCCCTATGAGTAATCATGAAGCAAGTTGTATTTATAGAAAGGATGATGGCGATTAATACTTGGCATTCTCTTCTTAGTGGCCTAAAAAAATTTATTTTGAGGTGGTTGGCTCAAAAAGTTGACTAAACTAATAATGCCAATCACAAAATATCTTTCTTGTACCAATAATTCGAACTATGAACTCTCAACACAATCAAGGAAAATAGATGTTATTAGCTCATATTTTTTTCATAAATGATGCTAACAACTACAAAGTTCACGATGTGAGCCCATAGAATGTTATTGAGAAATAATATATTCAATAGAATCATTTCTCTTAATTGTTTCATAAATAGAGAAGAGAAACAACTAAAGGCAAATAAGAGAAAGATGGAGGATGAAGAAGGGGAGGAACAAATTCCAAATGATGCAATTACCATATTATATTATACATTAGAATTTTTTTTGGAAATTCATCAGATTTCATATATTGTAGTGGATTTTTTGTTTTTCTTCTATCTGTTATCTTTGAATGCCACATTGAGTAGCATAAATGATCAATGACCTTTTCTTTGTGAGATAGTTGTG